>JAUESH010000024.1:18991770-19025974 GCA_032275165.1 Synergus magnus
TAGACTGAATATCTTAGATGGCTGTCACATAGTTCACTATCCAAGATATTAAGGTTGAATATCCATTTTTCTCCGTGCATAATTTAAAGAGAAATTTTTTTCCGTGAATGTTTTTTTATGGTTTTTGCCAATAATATTTTTAAATTCCAGCATACACACACACAATTTTGTTTTCCTTCTTACAACTTCAAGACATTCAAAAGCCAATCTGATTTGCAACAACAATGTGTGGCGTGTGCGTGATTATCGAGACATTTCGTTACACCACTTTTTTTAGAAAGGAATTTCGCCCTCATATGATTTAAAAAATAAGACCAAACTTAATTATATATTTTTTATGTTTTTGCTAATAATATTTTGAAATCCCATCATTTGTTTTTTAAAATAAAAATTAATAAAATTCTTAGATTTGTCTTTTGTAGTTCATTATTTATTTTGAAAAAAAATCCCCTATTGATTTGCTTTGAATTTTAAAAGGCTTTTCGGATTCGATTCAGCAACTCAATTTATATTAATTGAAAAGTAAATTTTCAATCACCGCCCAAAGTTGATAAAACGTACAACTTGAACGGAAGAAAAATACCCTCTTTTCCATTTCCTCGGAACTTAATGACATTTCTCAATAAAAATGTTCACGCTTTAATTCAGTATACTGATGTATCGAGAGAGAATATCTTTATTTCTTGTCTACAGGGGCTATTCAAGTATTACGTAAGGAGTTTTTCGTTTGATTAAATCAGTGCGTCCTTTTCAACTTCACAACTGTTTTATTCTCATCTTTATTTAAACAAACGAAAAACACCTTACGTAATACTTGAATAGCTCCACATTGAAAATTCGATTTTTGAAAACGTTGTTCGTATCTCCTTATAATTGTCAAAATGGCGTTACAGAAATAAAGGATAAATTCAAAGGACCATATTTTTTGTTATTCATAATGTTTATTGATCAATATAATTCACAAAATGTGAAAATTTATATAAAAACCATCGATTTATGGTTAAAAACAGAAATTTTGATGAAATACAATATTTTCGTCCTAGCAATATTGACAACATCGTTCATCCAAGATTAAACAAACGATTTTTCAGATGGTTCAGCTGAAGAAACGAAGGCAGCTGCAGCACGACGAGCTCGCTGAAAAAAATTATATAACATATGAAGGCTGTAAACTTTAACTTATTTGATTCTATCTAATCATATTTTTAAAAATAAATGAATAGAATATTTTTAGTAATGTTTTTTAAAAATTTTTTTTGTAAAATCAATTTTTCATCCAGCCATATCTATATGAAAGAATTTCAAAGCAAAAGGTGCTTGCAAGTCATATTTCATAAGAATAAGGTGAGTTGAAAATTGTCAACTTTTTAATAATAAGCCATAAGACTCGTGAAATGATTTAATTTTGAAGTAATGTAATTATGACGCAGTAATTAAGTAGAATATCAAATTATACTAACGACAAACTCTTGTGCTGGCGCTACTGGTTCGGGTTCTGCCATTACGAAGTAGGGAAGAACGAAGACGAAGATTAGGAAAACAAAGGGAATCACGAATTGTGCCATTTTTTATTCTGAAAGAAGATAATAATTAAATATAGATTATTAGAACATTTTGAAATAAATCATTAAAATAAAAGTTAATTTTTACAAGTGGAAAAAGGCTAAAGATTGCTTTAGAAAAAACTTCAAATCTATAAAAGATTGAAACAATTCTTATACTAAGAAAAAAAAAAATATATATATATATATATATATATGTACTCACTGTGAAACTTCCAACAACTCGAAGGAAACTGTGCTCCATTATTTTCAGATGTGCTTTTATAGGTAGAATCTTCAGAAACTCGAATAGTAATTTAATATGTGCAGTAAAAGACGTTTGATAAATCAAAATAATATGTATATTATGCGTATCTCTTGGGACATTTATTATACGGTATTTTATAATGTGAATATGGAAAAACAAGTATTAGGAATTTATTTTATTCATTCATCTAAACGTATGCATATTTATCTGAAAAATCACGCTTAACCGGATAAGGAATGTATTTCTGATTAAAATAGCTTCTGCGGTTGACTATAAAAGAGCATCAGAAATTGGTACATCACAGTTTTCTTCTAATCGTTGAAACACACAGTGAGTATACAATTAATATTTCTTGTACAGATAAATAATATATCATTATTAATAATATTTTCATATCTTATTTTATTATTCTACTTCTGACTCTGAAGACTGAAAAATTGAATTATTTTGAATTATTTACTTGCATTCTTTCTAGATCACAAAAATTTTATCCGTTTCAGAACTAAAAATGGCAAAATTCGTGATTCCCTTTGTCTTCCTCATCTTCGTTTTCGTACTTCCTTACTTCGTAATGGCATCACCCGAACCAGTAGAATCAGCACAAGAGTTTGTCGTAAGTTTATTCTAATCAAACTACATATACATAAATTCGTGCAATTTAGTATAGTAATAATTTTCTATACTTTTTGAGTTACACACATTTTTATATCTACATTAGACAAAATATAAAATTGTCAATAAAAATAGGGAATCAATACATCATGAAAATGTGTTTAAGATTATATAGGAAAAATTATTTGTAATCCTCAAGATTTAGCAAGATTTTTTCTAATATCCTATATTACCGAATACATATTATTATATTATTTCAGCGAGCTCGTCGTGCTGCACCTGCTGCCTTCGTTTCATCGGCTGAGCCATCTGAAAAGTCATTCGTCTCGTCATTTGTTTAATCTAGGGCGAGCGATATTGGAAATGATTACGACAATTTACTGCTTCTAAATGAAATTTGTAGTCTAAAATAATTGACAAAATTTTCTTATTATTGTAATTGATCAATTCCTGAAACTTAATTAAAAAATAATGATCTTGAGTAATAAACGACTTCATGATTAATCGCTTGTTTCATTATATAATTCTATTAAAAATAGTTAAGTTAGTCTGCTAAAATCCTAGTTAAAAATTTCCATAATGATATATAATTTTCTTAGCGCGAATTTGATATTTATTTTTCTTTTTTTTTTGGCTAGAAGATCAATGTTTGATGTATGCTTTCATTTTTCAAATATTTCTGAAAAGGATTTTCCACATGATTGCACACGTTTACATCATACACATGCAACTGTTACCACATTGAACACAAACCGGAAGGAAATCGACCCACAGAACGTCTACGCTCGGCATGCCGCGACGGAATTGCCTCATTTGTATCGCGAGACCTTCGCAATCCCATCCCCAAGCCAAATTGTATTATATTACCTTTCCAAATAACGACCTTGCTATCTGGTCGTCTTACACAAACACAATTTCCCCTGCTGACAATGAAACATTTCAAAACTTGAGTAAACTTCTATCCAAGGAAAAGAAGTCGAAAGTTTATACGAACTAAGTTCGATTTAATAAATAATTTTAAATAAATTGAATTACAAATGCTTTAAGCTTATTGTCTCGAAACTCAATGTTTTAAATTTCCCAGTTTTTAAACTGTATTTATTACATAATATTTTCAATTGCCAAACTATTAATTACGGTAGCACATCTAAGGTAGGTGCACCGAATATCGTCATAGTCCCTAATATCGTCACCCCCCCTTTATTTAAGAAACTTGCAGTCAAATCGGACATATCGCTGCACCAAAATGTCTGCCATGGCTGTGATAGTGATAAAATATAACAATGGAAGCCACCATTCCTCGTGTCTTCGTCACAGAAGTGTTTTTGTGGTTCTCTGCACAACTGATCTAATAAAACGGCGAATGTTACCTAAGCTCTCAAGTAAACAATTGTAGTAGCAGTTCAATGAGTGGATGAGTTTTTGAAGTATTTTTTATCGTAGAATCGATTGGTGTTGTTGATTTTTTGATGAAAAGTTGAGTGTAGCCAAATACCGCCTGGGTGGCGTTATTTAGGCCAAATCCGACAGATCGCAGCATCAAAATGTCCGTCATGGCTGTGATAGTGGTAAAATAGTTTGCCGACTTTCTCACGGCCAAACTGACTACCTTGTAACTTGACATACGGTTAGAGAAACTATTAAACATTTTTTGGTGATGGTACTCAGCACTTTATTGACCTCAGATCGCTCCTTCCTAGGCATGGCGATATTGGAGTAGGGGGGGGGTGGCGGTATTAAGATACAGGGTGTTCCTAATATCGCCACTTGACACTTTTTCGTAATTTGAGTTTAAAAAATACTTAAACCGTTTCAAATGGCGTAACAAAAATTTGTCGTGTAGCTTAATAGTGTTTCTAACTGCATGTCAAGTTACAAGGTAATCGGTTCAGTAGTTTAGCCGTGAGAAGTCGGCAAACCTTACCTTATTCAATTTGTCTCTTTGGCAAAGAAAAACTGAATACTTTACTGTTATTTGTTAATTTTGGAAAAAGAAATGGGAAGTGAGATGGGAAAACAAAGTTGCAGCAGAGGTTGGAAAAGGGGGCTTAAAAAGGGGCTTGAAATTTTTTATGTCTGCTTGAGGTTTGTAAGGTCAAAGCATTAATGAATAAGGATACTGGATTAGAAATTACGAAAGACACACGATATAGACGACAGTAGTGAGGCTAGGGAAGCTTATAGTAAACGCTAATTTGCATCACATCTGTATGCGCCATCGCGCATATCCTCGGCTTATTCAGAGTGCTTTCCTCCCAAAGCTATATATCTGTATAGAGCGAGGTCGACATAGAAAGTGGATAATCTACAAAGATGCTATATTCCATTTGAAAGACCATAATAATACTTTCTGAGTTAAATGAAACAAAATTGATAATTTTTTATTTTTTTTTTATTTTGAAGAATATCTATAAAACTCCTTGACTATTCATTTTCAATTTTTACGAATGCTTCAAATTGTGAGCCCTTCCGATTTTAAATAATAAAGCTTTCATTAGATAAACAAACTTCGAGTTGACACACGAAAATATGCCCAGTTATTCAAGTTGCATCCCGTGGCGAACTTAGTACCGAGACAAACTTCCGCAATATAATTTTCATACTTTAATAATCCTTCCACGATGTCCTTTGAAGTTTAAAACCGCGTATTGCATGACAAGCTAAGTGGTTTTGATGCTAAAGTTCAAAAGACCTATGTGAGGTTGTTATCAACGTTTAGAAAATTAAAAAATTTCTTGAAATTTGAAATCACGAATTTATGAATGCCGCCTGTGAAATTCCTAGCACTTCTTTCATTGAATAAACTTTCATTAAATGAGATAAAAAGTAGAAAAGTATTTTAGTATTTTTTGTAACATTACTCGACGATTTAAAAAAATATATAGGGATGTTAAAAATATTTAAAATTAATTTTCTTACGGTGGGGTTTAATTTATATGTCCAATTTAATTTCCTCCGGGACAATTTGATTTTTTATTACTTTCCACAGGCAAAGAAGTACTATATACGTACAGTACCGAAGCTCGTGAAAAAAGGAAACAGTTTCTTCTGTAAATTAAATGCTTTAAGAAAACGACACCAGAGTCACTTCTCGTCATTTAGCTTTATTACTTCTTTGAGGGTTGAAAGGTACTCATAAAATACGACAAAAATTAATTTACTAGACGAATGAAAGCGAGTCGTGAAAAAAGGAAGATTGCCAACGGTCGAGTGACTTAAACTCAAACCCGTTAACTTCGTCAAGTCTTCGAGTGGCCACTTTCCTAGAGTTAAAAGATTCGTGCCACGTCTGAAAGTTTTAAGTGATACAAGTTATGGCTCTTGCAAAGTAGTAAGATTAAAAGTGTCTTGCACTTTAAGCTGTAAATGCGAAAATTGCAGGAAGTTTGCTTCACTGATAGAATCTACTAGGACCTCAAACGTTTACCTGTTTTCATGTAAAACACATATATAAAGAATGGAATACATAATTCAACAAAAACAATAATTTAAAAAAAATATAAAAATACTGTTTGGTTTAACTCTAAAGTTTTCAAGTTATCAGGCATACAAAGAGCAGAACACAATTATTTAATTAACATATACTGTACGCATGTTGCTAGAAACATTTAACTTTTCGATTTCGCTAATTTCTAAATATATTCAATCGATATCCTTATATATATACTCATTGAACAGAAGAGAAATTTAAAGCATTGCTCGAGCTAGGACGAAATCTTGCATTTTACAGTAAACGCATAATTACGTATTTAGTTTGCTACGTCTGATATAAGCGAATTGTCGATAATAACTGGTCAGGAATTGAAACACTTTTTTTTTATCAAACAATAATAAACTAATTACAGAAATAGCTTATTAATGACATAAAACATAAAGTTTAATATCATTCGACTCAATTTGTGAACTAAAAGACTAGAAACCTTCCTTTATTATGGCATTGAAGTTAAAGCCTCTTAAGACAATATATAGTCGTTTGTACCTGCAGAGAAGTCCAGTCCATGCTAACGAACATGGACTGCCATTATCCAAACTACAGTTGGCACATCACATCGTTGCTTCTACCACTTCAAACTAGAATAACTTTCCGTCTATTCAACTTTGTTCGCTTACTCTAACTTCAAATTCAACCGTGGACCTATTTCTGATTGACCAAATAAGCAGCTTGCGATCCCATAGCGAATTTACACGAAATTTAAATGTCCCTAGAAAAATAAGGTAAGTAAATTTGACTCCTTATTTTGAACATTTTTTTGCGGAATTTACCCACGTAAAATGTTTACCTAAAATCTTTAATTAACGTTACTTTGTGATTTGGGAAAGTAACACATGTGAAATGTGTTCTAAGATCGTAGCTTCTTTCACCTCTTCGAACACGTAAATTAAACCGAAGCATGGAGCTAGAAACTAGTTGGCTGCTTTAGAGAGACACCAGAACCGCAAGTTTCCTGTCTCCCGTGTGTATGGCAGCAAAGCACATTCCTGACCGTCGGAGTTTTCCACTTCCCACCTCGTCTTTCTGCTAGAAGTTAAGGCTCTCCTTCTCACATTTTCTCCCTTCGTGTCTTTCTGCAGGGGATACTGGCGGATGCGGGCTTTGATCTACCGGCATTCGATATCACGCGCCGCCTTCCGCCTGAGTGCACTTTTTGGACAGACGAGAAAACAGGAAATAAAGAAAAGAGTAAAAAAGTCACGAGTATCTGGTAAAAGCAATGCCCCTCGCTTTTCTATCCGTCGACTTTTCCGAAACTTGTCAGGTACTTGCAATCGAGAATATCACGTCAAAACCTCATAGAAGTAACAGTTGCATAAGATTGAAAAAATTTAGATTAATGTTTCGAAAAGGAATCTAAGACAATTTTTGCGAAAAAGATAATCAGAATTGTCAAGTAGTGCAAATCATTTTAAGTCAGACGTAAAGAATATTATGTGCTTTAAATCATCTTATATTCTTTGGTTAAAAAGACCACGTTTCAAATGAAGCGTCGTCGGATCGACTAAACCGTAAGCTTTAAGACAAGGTGGGTTGACGATGGGTGGGTTGAAGCGATGAAAAACGCGTTGCACCTCAAGGCTGAAACGAAACCAGGACGGAAAATTTGCTAGAGAAAACTTTAATTACTTTCTAGGGATTAATTACTCGATGCTAATGGACACGTGTCTTATTTCTCTTTTCTTAACTTTTAACTTCCACGCTATGAATTTTGAAAAGTGTATAATTTTTTTCCAACACAATATTTCTCGAATTTAATTCCTGAACACGCTGCTGTGAAAAATAATTAGCTATTATAAAATCTAAAAGTAGAATAAATTTACTTTTTATAGACCTTGTATTTCTTCATCATGGTTTTAACCATTTTACGCTCAATTTATTCAAAATTCAAGCGTTTAGAAATAAAACGCTTAAAAATGTAATAATTTGAAGGCAGACAGTTGCAACTTCAATTTCAGACAAGCAAATGTCTAGTATGTTTTTTTTCGAACAAAAAGTCAGGCGTGATGAGTTGCGAAGTTATCGGAGGATGAATAGTGTTTCATCTGATTGATTCTCGTTTTTGCAATGCATCTCGCTATTTCTGCACTTGCCAAACGAGTTTTTTTATACGAGGCATCGCGCACTATCGCAAATTGAGTCAGTTTGAACTTTATCCGCCTTTACAACTGGACCAGGATTTTTGGATTTGATTGAGAATCGAGAAGTTGTAAATCAGTGGAGAGACCAAAGTTCGGTTCGTGAGCAGAGGACAAATCAATTACGTGATACAAATGATCTCCATCCACGCACACCTTACATACAATGTTAGCATGAGCTTCGTTTCGCCAATAACTGGCATTAAGCATGTTTTATGGGTACACCGGAATCGACAATTAACATCTCGAGCTTGCAATTATTTCGACGTGTCGAGAGAACTCAGCCCCAGGTATCAAATTGTCGAGCTCGTTTAGTTTCCTGAGAAATGTTAAATGTCAAACGATCTTGAATGCACATGTATATACTATAAGAAACTATAATACACTAGAAGGAAAAGGAGTGAAATTCTAAGACCTTGGTAATAGAAATTTCGTGACTCGTGATGTGCAATTTATGTTTAATTTATTCCCGATTCATGCAAGCGAAAGAGCGGAACACGAACAATTCACTGAATTTGTTCATTCCACTCTTCTCTGGAGGGTGAAATTATGGAACCGGAGATATTCTACAGTAGATGCAGCTTGACGAAGTTTCTACTGCCGGCTTAGTAATTCGCTATATCTAAAATACTTTGATTTTCTTCCATCTAAAATAAAGAGCACCTAAATCCAGATCATTTTTTCTACTAGACTTGTACAAACATCTCAGTAAAAGTAATGTTTCGCTTAGAAAAATACTGTAACCATGTTATTTGTTTTTGTAACAAGTTATGGGGTGTTAGAAGCTCACAAATTCTGTCTAGAAGCTGAACAACACAAGCATTTACATTCTACCCCGTTCCTCTAAAGGTGTACCGGTTCCGGAAGTGGCGCCAAGTTTAATCCCGATTTACGGATCCGGATTACATCAGCCTCGAATCGCGCTAAAGAGCACTGCTGAGCTGTCTAGAACCTACAGACTTGGAGTTACCTCTCCAGGGGAAATGATCGTGTGTAATTAACGCCGAAATAACGGAGGGTCTTACGAAGTCAGTGGAGCCCGAATTCCCTCTTTTTCTCCTCTAAATTGTTGAGCCAACTCGTCAGCACAATATATCAAAGGAATTTTTGTTAACCGAGGCTTTGAAAATAATCAGAGGAAGATTTGCTACATCGAGCTAATAAAGGAGTTAATAATGATAATAATAATAATAACAATATTAATGATATAATAATAGTAATAATAATAATTAGGCTGGGGTCAATTACGTAACTTCACTTCACTCTCTCCTCACTCTCACATCCCTTCAATTTTTTCAAAATCCACGGCGCCTTTTAATTTTGCCATTTCAAAATGTACCGATGATATTCGAAAGCCTTGTGGTTAGATTCTTTGTTTATGATCGTGATTTCATGGTAGAAATATTGATACACAAGATTTTTTAAACATTTTCTGCACTCCACAGTCACATTAAACTTTCATTAAGCTAACCACAAGGCTTTGAATGTCATTGGTACATTTTGAAACGTTAAAATTAAAAGGCGCCGTGGATTTTGAAAAAATTGAAGGGTGGTGAGAGTGAGGTGATGTGAGAGTGAAGTGAAGTTATCTGGATTCAGTAGAGAATTCAAGAAGAATTTCATCTGAAATGTGTATAATGCTAAAGTGGAAATTCGAAATCGACTTTAAACTAAGTATCAAGTGTTTCAAATAGCTTTTCCTTTGAGAGAAATACTTGGAAAATGTGTACAATATTTGAAGTGATGACAAAATCCCTTCGGCTGTTAGCTCTGCATGAGCTCTTGAAACAGTTCAGACCGTCGGAAAATACGATGAGAATTAATTTCAGTTTCTGTGATCTTAAGAAAGAATCAACACAAACTTTATTCTATTCTATTATTTATTATTGTACTGCATTATTTTTTATTTCAGTTGAATTACATTCGTAAAAATCTGCTTTTCAGGCTCAGAGGGTCCAAAACGTGGACATTTGACAAAAACGGGCGGTTCAAATTTTACACAAATCTAATACCTTCTCTGATGAAAATGTAAAGAATGATTTTTGACTCTTGAGTGCCTTTAAGGAAGAGACGTTTATAAAACTTATGATCTTTCAATGCAAAAGCCGAAAGGCAAAGTAACAGGTGTTTTTCGCGGCAGCTATTTGCGAATCGACCAGAGTGCTGTTCTCTGTAAATAACGCCCAAGACGAGGAGCCGATGGCACGTTGTTCCGGATGCCAGCCGTGCAAGAAGATCTCGCGATAAAATATTCCCCTAATTTTGAGCACGAACCTTGGCCAACGTTTATAGGCCATCCCGGGCTGCTTCGGAAGCTGCGTGATCAGCATCCCTCTTCTCAACTGGAATACCCAGAGCCACTCAGGCACGGTAGTTTATCTGCTCGAGTAGTAAATTCGACGCCGAACGTTGATAAAACCGGACGGCCGAGTTGCTCCTCGTAAAGATCAAGACCATCGATCGATCGATGGCCGATCGCCAGTATCTATAACGAATTCGTGGAATATCGTTGACGAAGCTAAACCTGCACAGTACCTTTCATCCATAACTGGATTAGCAACAACAAGACATGAATTGGGATCAATGATCCAACAAAAAGAAGTCGATTTAAATCTTGACGATTTAGTAGCTCTCTCAATTTTCCAATTGTCTCAAAAAGTTGATTCATATTACCTTTTAAATATATATCTTGAAAGTAAGACTGCAACAATATGCTATTTTGTAATGTTCTTTATTTTTTTTTTTTAGAAAATTAAGTACCTGCTATTGTTCAATGAATATATTTTTCTTCAGAAATTGTACGAATTTGAATAAAACGTGACGTTCTTTGTCATAAGAATAACGGCATAACTACGATATAACTCTTGACATTACGTATTCAGGTCTGCATTAAGAAATTCCATGACGAATTGACCATGAAGCAACTTTTTCAGAGTTCAGTGCACAATCTTTTTTATCACTAATTCCACATATAGTAAAAATTTATAGATTTTTATTTAGCGAAGCTGTATATATCCAAATTATTATTAAGTTACAGAAATCTTGTGAAATTTGTTTATTTGAAAAAGGGGTCAGAAAAAAAGGGGGCGGGGGGAATAAGTTTTGAAAAGGATAGCAAAGATCAATTTAACAACCTTTTTCCCATTTTGGTTTCACAGCATCCGAACGGCTAATCCTTTCAAGAATCTTTATTCACTACTTTTCTCCTGATCAAATATCTTAAGCTGAAATTTCTGTATTTAATTTGTCTGCAGGTTTTTAATCAGACGGTGCTTCAGACGCACTCGAGTCCTGGGGGTAAAACGGGAGGCAGCCTTAAGAGAATTTGCTTGAAGATTTAAAACATACTCTTCACTCTAACGAACTGGCTCTCTTTTTTTCGGTACTTTGCGCACTCCTCTCAGTTTCAGTTAGGATACTAATTGTGATACTTTGATATCATTTCCCAGTCCTTGAAAATTTATTGAAGCTCTGTTAAAAAAAACGGAAATAAAAGAATAGAAATATGGAATAGAAGCTAGAATGAATAACAAAACATTTTGCACATTTTATCGCAAACATATCATTGTTACAATAAATTAAAAAATTGAGGTGTATATTAAATGTGAATACATGCCGGCGAGGACATACGTACTGCAGTTTATTATGCACAGGCGGCAGATGTTTCAGTTAAATCAACTGCCTTCGAATTGGATACCACAGGAACTATCTGTTCCGGTGTCAAAACAGCTGTGTTTAATTAAACGTGAACAGTGGCATCGTCCTTCGAGACTTTGTGCCAAATGTCCTGCTTAATTACCAATTATTATTAAATATTCTCCATTAATAGTCGTAAGTAAAAATTCACATTGGAAAATAATTTTTCATCCTTTTTCTAAATCCCTTTTCTAATCTCTTTTTACAAACTCTTAAACGAAAAGTATTTGATTATGCAATAATTTAATACAATCATAACTGTTATCAATTTGCATTCCAAATTTTCTGAATACAGAACAAACACTACTCAATGGGTTCTGAATCGATTATAAGTATGGAAAATCATTGATCAACGGAAATCTAAATAGCGAACATTGAATTTAAATAATATAAACATCAGAACCGAATTATGCCTTATTGATTTCTAAATTGTCTCCTCATATACGCTCGCTCGTCACCTCAGCTTCATTCCATAATACTTTTATTGGAAATAAAGTTTTTATTTTATAATCAGGGAGGCTTTAAACTAGTAACAGGCAGATAAAGTGGGCGTGTCCAAGGGATACAGTCAATTAAACGGGGCGTGGTCAAGGGGTACAGTCAAGGAAAGTAGGCCTATCCAACGCGAATTCCTGAAACAGCTGAATTTTCTAAAAGAGAAGTCAGCATCTAACGAGGGTGAAATGTGGCGATAGAAGGAACAAGCAAAGCCCAAGAGCAACTTTTCAATACCACCAACTTTGTTTTGTAATTCATTAAAACTCCGTAATTCGCGAAAGAGAAAAGGATTCAAGAGGAAGGAAGGGGCACTGCGACTGTTCCTAATTCCCTAATTAGTGTAATTGTTCGCGGTGACGGTGGTTTATAGCTGTTGAATTCAAAGGAAACTGAGTGAAACGAATTAACGCCCAAGGAAACATTCCGTCGCAAACCGAACGAGCGGAAATTCAATGAAATATATTTCTATTGTCTGGACGCATTGATTTGAAATAACTACTAGTAGTTCAACACATATTAACAATAAATATAACATTTAATGCATATTTTCTTCACAGTTTCAAGTTCTGAAGGATTCAGTGAGTGGCCATACTCAACTTTTTCAAATCCCGCAGCGGTAATCGCTGTGCAGGCTCTACGTCAAAGGTTGGGAGATTTATGGTTCCCTTCGGATTTAGTATCTTTGCAACGTGTCTTTCCTCTGCAAGACGGATCCTCTGTTTATCCGAATCTTCTAATAAAGTGCCTTATCGCCTCTTTAGTCAACATTATATAATATTATTGTTTTATTAATACTCTGAAAAACGTAATTATTAATTGTTTAATTATTCAATTAATTATTCAATTATCAACTTGGTTTAGGCTTCAAAGTTATTTTTTCATTCAGCGAAAATCAATTTTTATTTTAAAAGACTGGCTCGGTTCTATTTTCAGTAGTAATATCCGGTTTGAGCCAGACGAACTGATCTTTGTTACTCATACATTATATCAGCGATTGAAAGCTCAAAGTGGATAAAAATATTTCATTTGTAAAAATGGGATAAAAAGTCTTAGAGCAAAACGGAACGCCAATACGACCTCTGATTGATTCTTCTTGTTCCGGTTTTGCTCTGAGAATTCATTTTGCTCTATTTTTACGTTGAAGAATCTTTATTCCACTTTTACAAGCGAAATATTTTTATCCACTTTTTACTTTCAGCCGCTCGTAAGCAATTCACTTGATCAGAGATAATAATAAATTTTAATATTACCCTTCGATGCTGTTTGCATTGAATGCATAGATTTATAGTGATATATTTACTAGAAAGACAACAGAACTGACGAGAGTCGCAAAGTTTTCGCTTTTTAGCCTCGTACATTTATTTCGTATGGCATATGTTTATGACAGCTGTGATGATGAGTCGAGTTCCCATGAATTTTCGTTATTTACGATGAAATAAACGTATATTGTACGATTTATTAACTACCGATCACAAAATTCATTGATTACTGCTTATTTTAAATGAAGTGATTGTTGGCAGTTAACTTCTCTGTCATTAAACTAAGCTCTTGGTCATTCCGATTTATACGTATTTTGTAAAAATGATGGTTATAAATTAGTTAAAGATCACTTACAACTTCCAATCTATAATTCAAGGGCGGATCCAGAAACTGAATTTGGGGGGGGGGGCGATTCGAAAAGTTATGAAGGGGCTACTTTGTAATAGCTGCCTGCATGGTCAAAAACATGAGTTAAACTTGCAATTCAAGAATCTTTGGGGGGGCGATCGCCCCACCGTGGATCCGCGCCTGCTATAAGTCCGAATCAATAAAGACAACTATTATATCTGTCGAACATTGCCGATATCTGGATCTGTTTCAGAACGTGTTGTTAACATCCCTACAAAGTTGTGCGATCATTTACATTTACAAACCTTGAAGAGCCACTGAACTCACTTTCCTGATTTAGGGAAACCAATTATAAGTGTCCCGGAAGTTGGAACGACCTACCCTGCAGTTGCAGAAGTGAAGGTACAGGTATAGGAAGTTTCTCTTCAGTTTATCTAAAGGCTCAACAAACTCGGACACTTCGGTATGAGCGTAATTTGTAAGCCTCCGCTGAAGTGATCCGAAAATTTCACTCTGATGATTCTGAGGATCGCTCGGTATTCCGAGATTTCGGATCGCTTTGCCCTTTCCATCTATTCCACGTCTAAAGCAGTGGCAAAGGATCTAACGGAAAGAGGGTCTTTCGATGGATACTGTAAGTGAAAATTTTTCAGAAATCGTTTAAACTTTTATGGATTTCTATGGCAGCTTTTCTGTTTACAAATATATAGGTTAAATGTTATAATCTGAGAAAAAACTTTCCGGTTAAAGTAAATCTCTACGTATACTGAACTAAAATAGTATCTTCTACATTAAATACTATTAATATCGCCATGGTGCGAAGTCAGAAAGTTTTTCATCATATTTAGGTATTGTTCCATTAACCTAACATATTCTCAATTCTACAACTTGAGTTTCAAAAACGTTAGCGTTAGTTTGCAGACTACTCATTACTCAGCTTTTCAACATAGCTTTATTGGATTCGTGAAACTACTTTATACTCTCTCCTTTAATTTCACTGACGATTCCTTCGGAATGACAAATACGCTCTGCAGAGTAATTGTCTAACCGAATTTGTAAGTACTTCGTAAGGCTTGGTAAAATTAGTACACACAACGAAATTCTTGGAATAAGGAATACGACAAGGATGAAATGTTGCCGCTTTCGTTAAGAGTTGAAACTGTTCCCCTAACTCGTAAGATCAAGAATGTAAAACGCGACGCTTTTTGGCCTAGAATTTCAATGGATCTAGAAAATAAGGATATGTTCTTAGAAGAATTCCACATAAAAGTTCATATTCTTCAAAAATCAATTTCGAAAATAATTAACAAAAAATAGCTCTATTTCTTTATGCCTTACCGTGAGCGGTAAGGCATCATCGGACATGCGAAACGACCGCGGCTTCTGTTTTGTCAGTATATCTGTCAACCTCGTAGGTCGATACTGCGGTTGATCTACATCGCCGACGAGCAGTAAGGCATACATTAATGCAAGATCAAACTATCTCAAGAAGCTAAGAGAGATCAAGAATAAGATGCAGAGGGTGAGGATGAACATTTGAGCTAGTGAGTCTGAGGGTGAGGGTGAGGGATTTAGAGTAGCTCTCAAGTAGGCTACCCAAAGTCCTTGGTAAACTACTTCCAAAACCCAATTACTTCTGTTTTAGGAAGTTTGCCGCCAGGAAAAGGTGACGAACTGAGAGGCCCTTCATCCAGTAATTATCAAAGTTGACTGTTGTTCGTGCTTTCGAAATGTTTGTCATTAATAATTTTACTCTACTCACGTAATAATTGTTTTTCAAACTATATGCTTTTATTCAGAAATCAAATTTCAATCCACAATTCTGATTTAAGAATACTTATTTTCATTCACCACTGACAGTTTCGAGTAACATTCTCCATTACAATTAGAGTAAGCCCTGTACAAATTAACTTGGCCCATTTACAGACGGATTTCTACCCATATAATAATTAAATTTAAAACCTAGTTATGGGTGAGGTTTGCCATCCAAGAGCCAATTGGACCTATTTTACTCTAATAGACTTGTAGTGCTACATAAAAGGGAGTTATCTCATCTTTATGTTTCTTCGAAAGCTTTGAATTCAATATTGGTCCGGTTAACAGCCACTAGGAATTTAAAAAAATCTAACAAAGGGCCTGAATAGGTCAGCTGATTAAAGGGGTAAGTACTAAGGATCCATTATCGATGAACCGCCTATCGCATGTAAGCTGCTCTTAACAACCGATGTAAATCCAATCGCAATGATACGACGATACATGGCACAGTCGAATTATCTGGAAGCATTTAGCGAATCGATTGCAGGTATATTAATTTATTGAAGATTATCCAACTCAACTTCTCTCATAATTGTGCCTTAGAATACAATGAACAAATTTGATTAATTTAATTTAACTTAATCAATCGACAAAACGTTCAAAACAAATTGAATATTCTTTTATTTTGCTACAATTTCACTTAATAAATTGACTAGTCTTGTTAAAATTTTTTGTTCACGCTTTTCTACAATAATGTAGACCATCAATGCGAATTTAATTGGCTAGCCAGTTATCTTCCATTCTGTCCTAGTGAATCGTACAAAATGTTTGATAAAGAAAAGTCTGAAAAGTCTCGCAGCTTCAAAGAGTTTATTCAATGAAACTCGGTCTTTTCAACGACTTTTCTGTTAATGTCAGCGTACTATTGGTTCCAGAAGATGGTGCTGTTGACAACAAAGCAACAATTGTCTACCATAAAGTTCGATCAATCACTTTGGTCTTCGTGATGCTGTCAATCATTCTTTGTACCATTGCAGCATTTCTAGAAGCAAGCGAGAACTTTTAGACTGAAACAAGAGTTTTATTTTTTAGTTCAAATGACCCAATTAAAAGATAGGGGATTAAATAACTTTTTTTAAATTTTAAATTCGTTATTCTCACAAGAAATCTTATTGGAATCGGTATTAATTTGTCGTCGCCCGCATGTTCATTGTATTTCAAACTATATTATCATGGATGTCAATTATGGCTCCATCAAAACGCCCCGCTAATAACACGATACCCATAAATGAGGAAAATTGTTTTGTTTAGGTAAGATTACCTTGTGTGAGATTAATTTCAGTTTCTGAGTAAATCAATATCCGGTTGCGGCAAATACCTGTCAGCTGCACTATTACACACTTTATATTTGAAACCACCCTAATACATCCGAATAATTGAAATTGAGTTGCCCTGACAACCAATAAGCGGAAAATTTCTGTTATGCTCCATCATGATTATAATTATATATTCGTTAGGACTCCATTTTCTTTATACAGAACTAATTAGACCACAAATTTTACACCTATATACTCTAATATTATTTTGTTATGTTACTAACCCTTAATTAAAATCTAATTACACGAGGCTTTAATAGACATTTCTGTGTACATAATTGTTAATATATACTACTCTGCTGGAAACGTGCGTGACGCATACACTGACCTTTATAAATCTAAAACTTCAAACAATTTGGCCACACCCCCTACTCCTTGCATGTTAGGAGAGAGGGAAAGACTCTGGGTTGTGACCTCAGAAATAGTAAAATATGGTTCAACTACTAATTTGTGGTTTCCACAACCACGATTTTGATTAACATCCATGTGTGGTTGTGGCAACTATTGAGAAATAGTTATGTGGCAACTATTATTAAAGAGCTGTGGTTGTTGCCACATAATAGTTGTGGTACTTGTGGTTGTGGCAACAACAATCGTGGTCGTGGAAAGCACAAATTGTAGTTGTACCATATTTTACTATTTCTGTGGTTGTCACAACCATATAGTATTTTTTCCGTGTAGACACAATGTTTTCATTTTCAAATTCAAACTAGGACTGCATTGTGATGAAGAAATGATGTAACTGCAAAACCAGGAAGAGGAAGAGAGGGGTCTTGAAAACGTACCATACGTCGAAAAGGAAAGATCAAACTCGACGGTTAGGCCAAAGAGAGATGAGCTTTGGGCAATGTTTACTCATTAAAGCAAGGTGGCGGATCGAAAATACGTGTTATAACTGGGGAAAAATGCTCAGATTGAAAGCTACTATGTTGGTTCTTCTAACATAAACTGAACTTGCGGTTATAAGGGTTTAATTCATTACAAGGTTGGTTTGAACGAATACAAACAGTTATTCAGGATACGAGGATAGACACATGTATACGTGCACCACAACCCACATTATAATTGTGTGCTCAGAGAGTTTCCGGCATTAGACTACATTAACGTGGTTCCAGGTCGGAACTAAGGGATATTTGCATTCATGAAGCTGCATACCCAGGATAGTAGCGGTTCAGCGCAAGTTTCCTGCAAGTTGCACTTGACCCGTATCGAAAAGGGACATTGATATGATGTTGCTAGGAGCTAGTCTATTCTCGTCTGTAAGTTAAGGCAAGCCTTATAGTTTCAAAGAGAATCGGTAGCTCGAATCGTGAAGAGAAAGGACATTTCGTTAGAATACAGACGGACTGGAAACGAGAGATATGCAAAAGCCGAAGACCTACCACGGTTCGGGTACATCTCAAACTGTAATCGATTTACGCTTAGATAGAGATGGTTTAACATTTGAATATATAGGTAATCATCCAAAAGTTCATGATTTTGGAATGCTTCATTCACGAATTACAAATATATTATATTCAAAGGCTTTTCATTTTGACAAGTCTCTATAATTCATAATTGTACAATTGAAAGCGCTTTAAATTTAAAATTATTTAATTTTAAAAAATTCAAAATTTAGAGTAGAAAAGTAAAAAGTATAGAGATATTGAAAATATACAATAACTAGGATAAAAAGTTGTATTACAACAAATGAGATTTTCAAAACCAACCAATACGTTAATTCTACATAGGTCCTAGGTTGAGCTCTAGTTGCGACCACTGTGCGGGTTGATGATTCGTAATTACAAAAACCACAAAGCTAATTTACCAAAGCAACATTACGCATCAACAGCCACAGGCTCATTTTCTATTCTCTACTCAGCAATAATACGTTAAAAATACACAGACTTTTCACAAAACAGTCATTATTTACTTTGAATTAATGAATTCTTAGAAAATTACTTTTAAAAACAATATGCACTCACATTTTAAATAATTTTGAATTCTGCAAGCTACAAAACTCGAAAAATGCAATCCTCTTTCCAAACACCGTTTTCCATCTCCCTTTTCAACCTCCTCTTTACCAACCCCTTTTTAAACCCCTTTCCGAATTCTTTTTCTCAACTACTTTTCCCAGTATCTTTTCTAAACGTCCTTTTCGATCTTCCTTTTTATTACAAATTCATCAACTAGTAAAAATTTGATTTTTTTTTGCCATTTTGACAAGGTGAGAAGAGGAGTTTAAAAAAAAGGGTTAAGAGAGTGGGTTGCCAAAGGGGATGAAAAAAGAGGTTTGGAAAGGTAGTTAATAAAAAGTGTCGGAAAAGAGGAATAAAAGAGGGATGGTTCAAAAAAGGGTATTCCTGATTAGTGGGACTTTTTTTAGGAATCCCAATAAGATCTCAATAGGACTTTTTTTAAATCGGGTTATAATTCAACTATAAGTTCAGATATACTATAAATTCAAAAATTTGTCTTTTCGCAGTATTCCCAATAGAATAAAGGAGGATCATCCATTTTACTGACATAATAACGTTTCAAGTTTCACTAAATGGTTTTCTGTAATTCCCTAAAATATGATCTTCCGGTGCACGAGCATGAACGACTTCGAGCAGACAGCTTAGGGGTGGCTAATGACTTAAATGTGCTCCTGATCGCTTCGATTCGTTTATCCCTTTCCCACCCTTCTATCCTCTTCTCCGCTATCTTGTTCTTTGTTTTCCCCAACCTTCTTGGCTCCACTGGAAATCGACGAGTTTCGAGAGAGTGCTTATCGCATTATAATGAGGTATCTTCTCGGGTAATTGGAAAACGTTACCTGTCTTCTCAGATAAAAGGAAGAATAGGGTTCCAAATCGTTAAGGACTACCTATCATTTTTCAGGGAAAAACGCCTGTAATGAGATCCCTCTTTTGTACCTTGAACAGCATGCTCGAGATACTGCTGATTTCAGAAAGGAAAAATGAGAAATTTGTCGAGCGTAAAAGGGAGTGATTTTGAGCTAAAGTTCGATAACAGCCAATAACGCTCTTGAAAGAGCCAACAATGAACCAACTCAGTAATCGTTCAGGACTGCATTCCTTTCAACTAGAATGTGTCGATAATTGACCACCGGCATCGCCTACTCTTTTATTGCGGTAACGATCGACAGTTGCAATGAAAGGCGTAAATTAGCACTCTATGTGCCGGATGGAATTATTGTTGGAAGAATTCAGTATCGAATTTTTCAAACAATGTACGCATTTCAAATTGATAACTATTCGATCTACTTTTTAAAGTTGTAGTTCTCAAGAAGAAGTACAAACATACATTTGCAATTCCCTGATAAAATTGTCAGTACGCTCTTTTTTTAAGAGAAACAATTTTCTAAATGTCATTTAACTCGAATCGCCGTAATTTCAAGGAAGGTAGAGAGTAATATATATTCCACACGAACTATAAAGCTACACCTACAACCACTGCCCTACATGTCTCGTGGGAATTCCTGTCTCGTGGCGGAACGGCTAACCTGAGGCGACCGCCAACGACGTTTCTTCTCAGGAACATTCAGTAAACTGAATGTTCCGAGTTCATAATACAAAAAGAAGATTCCACCAGATTGAAACATTTTCCAACAGGATGAAGATTCCAATTTCCATGACGGTGAATTCAAAGTTTTTAAAAAGTTATGAAAAACAGGTCAGTATTCAAGATTTTATAATAGAAATAGAAATAATTCCACAGAATCCATCTTTCGCAGTAGATATATGTATATTAATATTGTTCAAACTGTACAAACAAAATATAAAATTTGTAGAACGGTGATAAGTTTTCTGTAGGAACCCTTCCTTAACCAAACTTTACGAAGAGAAATGAAGGTAGTTGTTGGTTTTTTTAGATAAAGTCTATGAAGTCTCGTTTATATTCCAAGGGTTGTAAACAGATTTGACTTTTTTGTCATCATATCAGAGGTAAATAATGGAGAGGGTTTTGCGGATCGTTAAATTCGTGTCTTGTATTTTTCACTTCTTTGTACATTTATTTTAGCAAATTCTGTAGTTCTACACATATATCTATATTCTTTTCCCACCGGAAAAAAATATAGATAATTCGGCTTATGGAATCTCATTATGGTACCGCTATATCAAGTTTTGCCCTCATAAAATATGTTTTCAGTCCACCAGGTGAAACGGAACCGATTAAATGTTTACATCTATGATACAAACTACTTCTTTTGTCGCTGTGAAAAAAGCAATATCACCGGCGAGTTCGCGCCATGACTGCATTGAAGCGCGGCCTGGAGTGAGCTTGAACTTTTTCATGATTTATACCGGAAATTCCGTGGTCCCGTTGGAGTGGTTGCAAAAACAAACATTGTGTCCAACGAGTCCCACCTACTCCTCACATCCCTTGATACTCCGACTATTCTTTCAAATAAACACAATTTCTGAGATCAAGCGCCACATTAAAACATGTTGAGGATAAAATCTCTTTACTTACGAATAAACTTAATCTTGGAGAGAAATCAGCACTAAAAAGTATAAAAAATATGTAGGTACAAAATGATGTAGAATAACTTTAATATATGCAAATATAAAGAAGATAACAAATTTTAAAAGAAATGACAGCTCTATAGAAAAATCCAATAAACCCGAGGCAAATGAAGTTAGCTAACAAGGGTTTTCATCTTGTATCAGTCAACTGCCGCACCAAGTTTATCCTAAAGAGTATAATTTTACTTTTCACATGTCATTATTTCTAAATTTATGTCATATATACGTATAAGCTGAAAACGTCTGACATATGATAGACTCCCTGAACAACACCTAGAAAAATATATTCTTCGTTTAAGAGGAAAATTCTTCTCTTGAATCCTCTCACTTTTCCTCTCAAAATGGGAATATTCCTTTATAAATTAGTATTATTCTCTGTTTTTAAGAACAGGAGCCTCTTCATTTGAGAGGAATCTTCTCTGGAAGAGAACAATCCTTTCAAATTAAGAGAATACTTTACATACCATATTGTAGAGGAAAAATTGGATCAGAATAAGAAGAATCCTCTTAAACGAAGAATATATTTTTCTCGGTGAATACTCAATAAAATAAATTAATAAATGATCATTTGAGTGGATTGTCGATAAGACTGGTGGCAAAGGTGGGTTAGTTTCGATTCGAGTTAGAATACACTCGACAGAAGCTGTGAAGTCCTGCCACGTACTGACTCTGAGAGCTGACGAGTGGTACATGTCGCAGGATGGATCCTGATGCGGAAACTGGGTCGCACCTCGAGTAGATGTCTGGATGCGATGAAAGGTCTTTTGTCTCCGTCATATAGCTAACAAATCTCCTACTCTTTCATATCTCTCGAGTGAACAACAAAATAACACCAGTAAGAGTGTGAGTTCGAAAACCATTCTCTGGGTATACACTATACATATATCTTCAGAGGCGCAGTCAACATTTCATTCTTGCAAAGATTATTTCGAAATAAAAAAAATTGTATCTAATTCAGCAATTTGACAATCAAATCAGAGAACATTTTAAAAAAATATTCCGTCTTAAGATCTCAAGTATTTTTTCAACATGAAAAAACTCTTGTAGAAGAGACAATATTAAGTTTAGAGAGGTAAAATGTATAATATAGCATCCAGTTTTCTTATTTATTTCCAGTTTTGTTTTTTCTGTGGACTTCATGTTAAGAACTTGGTGAAACAAGTCTTCCAGAGGTAAAATCAAGGAGTAATGGTGGTCGTTTTCTAATTGGCTGATAACACTGTTTCTTCACCTTGACTCAACTTGCTAGCAGCGTCCACAGAAAGCCATCACTTTGTCTTCGCTAACGAAGCCACATGAACGATGATTTTATAGTAATAATAATCACTTAGAGGAAAGTCCTGAAATTTAAACAGAAGTTTTTATTTCTTATTATTTCGAATAGTCTTTAGCAACTCGTGCAACTAGCGACGAGGAAAAGTAACCTCCTATTTTTAGAAAACGTATGTAATGTGAAATGAAATTCTCGCAGTGCACATCAGACAATTTTTTCGTCATTTCTAAAAATAAAAAGTTAATCAAAACTTTGGCTTTCAATGCATTTTTCTTCGTGACGTTTTTAAAAGCAATGCTTTTAAAATTATATAGAGTTGCACATAAATATCACTCAACACAAAAGTAAATAGCACGCTCGAGAAATGGAGAAAGAATTTACGATTCTCTTACGAAAAACAGCACTGAGAAAATCTTTTGCAGTAATAATATTCTGAAAGCTTAGTTACCTCATGGTAATGCTATAAAAACATTACAAAAAACCGCTAAAAAGACTTTCATAATACAAAAATGGAAATATAGTATTTAAAAATATCGTTCTTGGGCAAAAATATGGTGTATTCAAGACGTTTATCATTAATTATATCTTTTAATTAAATCATTTAGTTATATCTTTTATTAGAGCTGATTTTTTACAGTTAATATTTTACTGAGTGCTATAAAACAAGTTTGAATCACAGTTTTATGCATCGAAAGTCACCTCGAGAGTGAGATTTTTTATAACTATATCTTTGATGGCTTCACACTTATACACCACCTGCCATTATCGGTATCCCTCTTTTAGCTTCAGTACGTACAGTGCCTTGCATAAATGCCTTCCCCTGTGAAGTTAGGTGATAACTTGATTCCGCATTGAAAAACGTATAATCACCCAACTTCACAGGGGAAGGCATTTATGCAGGGCACTGTACGTGCAACAATTAATTTATCATGTTTCATGGAAGTTCATGGCACTGTTACTGGCGCAAATGGCCTCTAAACCGAAAGCTGAGCGTAATCACCCGGTGATCTGCGCGCAGCTTTTTAAACCGAACTTTACCGACCTCTACTCTCGAATTTAACCTCGCCTTCATTAATAGCCACGAGTCTTTATCGCTTGATTCTTCTGCAAGAAAGACCATTTTTAATCTTGTTTCATGCTTGTTTTTTACTTTACTTACACCCTTAAAAGGTTATTTATTTTTAATTTTCTGGAGTTATAACTCATCAGAATTTAAATAATTCCGGTAAGCTTTCATTTTCTTCTCTTGCGTAATATATTTTTTAAGGTAAATAATTATCTTATGTCTAATTAAGGGCATGTGTTAATTAACATAAGAACAAATTTAGTTTCGCCAACTTTAAGCTCGGAATAATTAATATTTTTTTGCTAAAACTAAGATATTTACCTCCGTTTCGTAGAGACAGAGGTAAATGGCTTAGTTTTAATGAAAATTATTTATTATTGCGAACGTAAAATTGGCGAAACTAAATTGCTCTTATGGTGAAATATCTCATGTCCTAAACGAATTTTCAGGTTAGCTGATAATCATAGCTGATATACGATAACCAAAAGTTTTAATGTGTCCAAAAAGTGTTTTTTGATCTTTCTTGTAGCCAACATAATTCCTCTCTGCCATCGCTGTTTTGTGTCACAAAAAGCTACAAAAAGCACACTTAGCTTCTGAAAAATGGAAAGGAAAAGGTCCATAGAATATTATTTGAAAGGCAAAGGATTCGAACAGTGAGAGATGAAAGAGAATATAAAGAGCCCAGGACTAAAGAAAAAGGTTATCAAAGGAGGATCTCGGAAAAGTATGGATTCAGATTGGGTTGTCTTCTTTCGGGAAGCAACTGACAGGTTTCAACAGGACTTTAAACCCGCTCAAATGCAAAAAGTAGAATAAATTTATTTTAAAAAAACTTTTAAAAATGTATGATAAAACTTCCATTAGGTAATTTTATCTACTCGTTAAATAAAATCCTCCTCCAATACTTATAAAAGATACATATAAATATTATGATTCCATTATAGCACAAAGTGTGCATTTTTACTGCAGTTGGAACTTCCGAATTGTCAAAGTCAGACAGAACGGTTTACACGAAACGTCGGAGTTCGTGTATCCGATCGGGCAACGAGTCGATGGGGATGAGGCATTCCATTGCGAAATTTATGATTCGTAAGAACATAACTCTACCATTAACTGGGAAATAGGTTCCGACTATCTAGAGGCGCCATGCATGACTTGTACACTGATCTCGATATCCAGCATCATTCCAGCAGGATCATATCGATTCGAAGTATATATATATAATTTATTATCTTTTAGTTACGTTTCTTGAGCGATCTTCAAGAAGCGGCGTTAAACCTTTCACTGTAACCCCATAACGACCGCCCTGCAGTTACCTTCACTGCCAGATTTCTCATATAATTGCACTTTATAAACCATCTTGAACTGCATAGACACACATCAGAGAAGGCAGTCATAATTTTAAATATTTTCAGCACTTAACGATCGAATTCGAAATTTTTATCGTAACTGTACCTCTTGATCACGACTTTTTTAGTTGACTGTTCCCCTTTATCAAGTATTTTTGCCCTGAATGTACTCCTTGACTACGCCTTTTTGCCATGACCACGCCCATTCAACTTTTTACTACGCCTTTTTACGTTGACGTACCACTTAGTCAAACTCCCCAGCCATGATTTTACTTCTTGGTCTTGAACACGAAATTTTTTAATCAACAGATAGATAAAAGGTTAATTTTAAAAAAGGTAAAAAAATATTAAGGGGTTGCGCACGCAGGTACCATATTAATATTTATAATGATAAAAAAATCCTTGTAGATTTCCACGAATGTAGATAGAATCTCCAACTTTTGTGAAACAGATCTAAGAGAATGCGAATGAGCTACAGGATGTCACTTACACTTTTTCTCTTTTCGTACTCATAAATTTCGAATACGAAATCGCCGCATTTACATTTACTTTCCCCTGACAAGTTGCTGCGAGATATCTAAAACATAGCTTTTCTTTGTATATTACTATCCGTCACATGAAATTCTAGTTTTAAATTCAAGCTTTCGTATTTGTAGAATATAAAGATGTACATTCGATTTCCATTATGCACATGATATATATATAGTTGCAAATCCCAGTGTCCTGATGTTCTTAAATATGGGAGAATGCTGCATCTAAAATAAGGTTTTTTTTGTCAGTCATGGAATTATTTGAAACTTTTGTAATTAAACAGCCTATTTTATGAGAAATAGGGGCTGAAGTTCGGAAAACCGCTTACCTCCGATTTTTTTAAAACTGTATATATAAAATACGTATTTTGACGTGCTAATTGTTGCTGTGACCAATCACAGAGGTGCGCCCATATTACAATTTTTTTTTCAGGTGGAATTACCATTTATCCCAAATAAAAGATATGGCGCAATGTGACCGGTCAGAGGTTTATCTCTACAGGTATTGATTTGAGAAAAAAATGCTTCAGATAAAAATTGTAGCTCGTAAAAAAGTACATCTTTCATGTTCTATACATTTTTCTTGAAGAACTATTATTTATCAGCGAGTCAAAATACGTAAGTATACGGAGTTTAAAAAAAAATTGAAGATAAGCGGTTTTCGGAACCTCATCCAAGATAGGGCTCCAGAGTATGACATTAATTCGCAAAGTCACGAAGATAATGTGAGTCTCGACCGAACACTTTATCTGCAGCGAAGTTAGCGACCTATATTTATAGTTAACGAAAGAAATCTGAATTTTTAAATGACTTTCAGGGCATTTCTAATGCCCTGACTTGAGCAAGGAAGGAAAGTCTGTCGTGGATCCAAAATTGACAGGGGACTATTGGATATTGGAAAATCTTGAAAATTAAACTGATTCTGTAGATTACCAAGTCGTCAATATGGTTTATTTTTCAGAGACGGCGAAATTTCTTGATGCGTTTTCGATAGTCAATTCTTTTGTGCACGTGGCGACAATCATAAAGTAATAAGTCACTTTGATCTATCTGAATTCGATAATTCAATGGCTTAGTCTTATGCCTTTTGTATAATTTTCCTACAGAAGATAATATTCAAAAGAAATTAAGAGAAAATTTCATTCATTCAAGTAGTGTTAATTCAATACGTACACGAATTCAATTAATTTAACGAAGCGAAATAGTTATTTACACATCACTGGTGATTTTGCATTTTATAAATCGGTCAGGGAATTGACATGCCGAATTTCCGATCACAAAATAAATTCATCGTCATTTCCCGAGTTTTTCCTCTTTTAAAAAATTACCAGTCATTTCTCGGATTCCTATTCTAAGGTTCTCCCTCGATTGGGGCAAAAAATATTAAGTAATTTCGTACGCTTGTTTAATTTATATATACATACAACATTATCGTCGAGTATGTACGATCGACCCATTTTTCCCGTTTCACTGAAAAATTGCATCTGCACTAGGAGGAAAAGGGGTGACGATGTTATTTCGAATTGGATTCAGTGCGATGGACCGTTGCCTGAGTATACGGGCTTACCTTTGAGAATTATCGGATTAATGGCCTTATTGTTGATGTGTTCATGCGTTAGATGATAATCCTTCGCTGAAACGCTTGATATTGATCGAAGAGAAATTTACGAAAGGCGCTTTCATGATGAAGTACAGAAACTAGGATGGACAATGACGTTTATCATTGTGTCCAGAACTCTTTTAAGTGACAGATAAAGGCCGTGTTTTTAGCTCAAAGGAGATATTCAATTTTATTAAATTTCATTGTACGTTGTTCATGAAAGACTGCTTAAAAAACTTATCGTACTCATTATCTGTGTGCATAATATTTTGTTTCTATGCAAAATACAAAGATTATTATTTAATTGGAAATGTCGCCTAATTAATAAAAACTTGCGTCGTAGCATGCATTTTCTTGTAATCTCATAATTTTTAAGCGTCAGTCATTTGTCTACCAGCTTCTGAGTACACTCACGAATGAGATTATTTAACTGGGTACTAAAATGGTACAACAGTGAGCGTAATTAGCAAGTCAAAGCAGCCGCTAAACGCCAGTGGGGCGCAGTATATTAATTTCTTTATGTTTCCTCAAATACCGAAATACCCGCGAGCAAAGTTCATTTATTATTGCAAATATCTGGTTTATTAATTATATGAAAATATTATTAGAATTTTAAAATAAGATAATGTTGCACACTAAACTTCTTCGTTCTCATTAATGAGTGAATTGTTCAACAGTTCAAAACATTTTCGTAAATATATATACATACCTCCACGACTTTTATGAAATATTGTCTGTCTACATTGGATTGTAAAAAACATTTTAAATAATTATGTACTATTTTTCAAAATATTTTACCGTTTTATTGTAAGAATAATCAACGATTTAATATCAAATTTTGGTGTGTAGAAACCATGTCTGGCGTGAAACTTCTGAAGAGGGTCAGCACTCAATTTCTCATGGGAATTTGCGTTATAACTTAGACTGATAACATTGAAACGAAAGTATGTTCAACAAACGAACTTACAAGAAGAAAAAAAAAAGAAAATAAGAGATCGCAAAATGAAAGGTATAATATGAGTCCTCTCCCTTTTCATCTCCTAAAGTAATTCTTCTTATTTACAAAAGTGCAAAAAATATAAGAAGAAAAATTTCATATTGAAAGGATAATTTTTTTTCAATCAATGTAAAAAATGGTAGAGCTTTTCTAGAAACTTGATGAAATGTTGTTATTGTTTCTTAATAGTTCCTGCCTTATTTTAAACATACATTTAGTCGTGTTTATATAACCGAGGTATGCAAATTAAACGGAATTCAATGTTTGAAAGCTATGCGCTTTAAAACTGAAACCTTTTGTCAACTACTGCGGCCTAGATCGAAGCGTAAACCATGTGAGCAATGTTCTTGTCTCGGACCATAAATACAAACATGAATAAATGCATCAAACTAACCCCGATTGCCCGCTTCTTAGATGCCTGGAGGGACCCGGGTCCTGGACCTGGACTTCTCCAGAGCGGTTCAGACTCCACATTAAAATTCAAATATAATCACAGCCTCTACTAGATTATTCTCGTGATGGAGAACTCACATCCCTCTAGTTGCATAGTGCATAGTAGTCTAGTGTCATGGACAAAAGATTCAGAATAATTTTGAGGAATTCGTTGAAGCAGTTCACGTTTTGGAATAGAATAATGTATAAGAACCAACTTTTGATAAAAAAAAAAAGATATTAAAAAAGAATATATAAAAAACATCCAGTACTGAGTCTTATTTCCAATTTTTTTTGTGCTAATGCCCTTTCATTTTATTGTGTCCTATCCTATATAAAATTTAGCAGTCTATAATGATTTAAGGGCTCGCAATCAGTCTGCTGAGTAAGTATCGTCTGTGTAACTTTAAATGAGTTTCTTTCAATTAGTATTACGCCTTCTATCTCATATTAAGAAGTTTCAAATTCTTTAAACCAATATTTTTCAAGTAGCCCCAATTTGTCGAAAGTTCTAAATAGAAACTAAAAAATTTACTCTTAGTTGAGTCGCAGATAGGGTTCTGATGAAAGTGGGATGAGCATCAAGGATGGCCTCTTGAAAGTAGAAACTCGACGGCAAAGACTGATCCAAAAGTTCTGACGGCAAGTCGATGGAATGAGACCAAACTTCTTCCACGACCTGCAGGTCGTCCTCGTTTCGATAATTAAGTTGAAAAAATGTGGCCCGTACCCTCTCGACTTGCGTGAAATCGTCTCCTCTCATCCTCTGCCACAACTAAGCAGTCATTACCCCTACGTTTCCCATTAAGTCCAAAAAGTTTGTTCGCTGCTTTAAACTTAAATTTTACTCCTTTGACCCGAACGGCAGCATCAGTGAACCCACTTACCTCCCAATGCGACTTTTGGCTTGGTTTCGAAGGCATGAAACGTCTTAGTAACACTCTTTCAGAGGACTCCCCTTGCTGAGACACCCGTTCACATAAATTCAATGCTTCTGGTTTCAGAGGTAGACTATTTTATATATAATAAGCTCTAAACTGTGTATATCGTTTACAGAGCGCTTAAGAAATTTCTTATGAGACCAAAACTTGTTCATTGCTTTAAAAGGACCTTCGCTGACATTGGCGATTATTTTCTTTTTCAGGCGGTGCAGAATTTTCTAAAAAATACGTAGGGGTCCCGCAAGCCGGTTTGTTTTATATATAATGTTCATTTTAGTTAAAGAAGAGTTAATATTAAATAAAAAGTTTGGTAGAAAATTCTTAGAAGAGTACTTGTAAGAAATTCGAAAATAAATAAAATGATACTTTTCTATTACTTTCGTCCTGATTCGAGCTTATAGAAAGTTTCAAGAAAAGTTGTACTTTAGTACTGCCTTTTTTTACCTTGTCTCATACCTAATGGGACTTTTTTTTTGCTCGAGAAGTTTTCATATTATTTTGAGAGGATATACAATAGGAGCTCTGTTAGAGTGTTAAACGGGACTATTATTTTCCTGAAAATCTTGAGATTTTCCCTCCCTTAAAATTAAAAAAAGGAAAAGAAATGCACCTGCTAAAAGGAGCACGTGCTGCTAGAGAAAAAAAAATGGAGGAAGTACGGTCAGACGGAGTCTGAGTAATCTACGCCGGGATTTATGGTGACCCTTCTAGGCGAGAGATGCGTTACGTGATCGGGGTTTTCAATGGTCAAGCAGTAATAGCCAACCGCACCAAGGAAAATACCGTGGCCTGGAGCGCTCTTTGTAGGTAGGTACTGTGCCACCTTAAATCTCTTGATTTCCAATTTTTACCGAATACCAACGATTTCACAATTCGACGGAAACATCCATCATTTCTAAAATAACATTCACGTAAAAAGACCTTTTAAAAATCAACACAAATACTAACTCATCATTCAATTAACTTGGCTCAAATTTGTGTACAAGTAAAATTTGTGTACATGAAAAATACCGAAACCTGTACAGAAAATGTACCGAAACCTGTATAGGAACTGTACAGAACCTGGACGGGAATCTGTACCGGAACCTGCACTGGAACCTGAGTTTTCAGGACTGTAATAGTTTTACAAATACGCTAATTGCATAATAAACATAATCTAGCATAAGGTTACTCCGCAGGAGTCCATCCTTTTGTATGCCACAGGGGGCTAAGAGCAAGCAAGTTAAATTACAAAGTTAACTGATTCTGTGTCGACATAGCATGCTCCCCATAGCGTTGATATCTAATTATCGCCAAGATCGTAGAAGTAGCTGAACTTTGAGGTTCTGTGTAAGAGGAAGACATTCTGCAGAAACTTCGACAATGCAAAATGGGGTGAAGTAAAATGTGATGTAAGGGAAGGAGGGACTGCTGATAGCAAGAGAGCTTCTATCACTTTTTTTTTGCCTGCAGAGGACCAAGGCATCCTTAATTTGTAAATTACTACCGCTTCTGAGGCAATAATTTACAAGAAATGTATAAGGAATGGAACAAATTTTAATAAAGATAGAACAATTTTTAATTTAACATTTGACTAATTTTTACGTTTTTTGAGCTATATACACATGTAAGAGAAGATTAAATACATAGAGTACGAAGGACGTGTTATCAGAATAACTAGGATGTTATCTAAAAAATATTTGCCGAGAAGTGCTATTTTAGCCACTCTCCTATTGTTTATTACATCCCCGATGCATTGTCTGCTGAAAAAATTCGCTACCTTGTATCAGAATACCAACTCTTTTTCCATTGTTCCATAAGCAATTATTCAACATGACTAGCAGTAACAAATGGGCCTGCTAGCTATGTTTTTGTGCCTAGAAGGTCTCGTTTAATTAAACTGTAATATTTGTTAAAATAACAGATATTCCAGTTAATTGACAAGAAAAGAATTCGATTATTTCAAAAATTTATCTTATCCTAACAATATTTACCCAGTTTTTTAAATTAAGTTAAGGTGGTTTTCTACAACCTAGATAACCGAAAGGGGTGGCTGTGGGTGACTATCGTCTCAGGCCCAGTCACGGATGTGTTAAGCACTTTCCAGCGCGGAGAGTGCTCGGATGGGTGCCCCTATGTTTTTTCGCTTAGTTTCGGGTATCTGGCTGAACTCGGGTCCAAACCACATTTGGCTGATTTTAGAGATTAAAACCCACTTAGGACATTTTCGCACATCCCTAATTACCCCTAATTTTTGAAACTTATTTGTACTTGCTCTAAAATCTCACGTAAATGTAGTCGCTCTTTTATAGTCGCGGGTTAAGAAATCGTTGGAAAATGCGCGGCTTTCCATATTCGTATGTGAAGAGTCTCAAAAACCACTCGGCTTTCCTAGGATTCGCTCTCCTTTTGTAGTAGCCACGACTCCTTTATTATGCAAATCTATGCGAGCAGTACAGTGCAGCACGGAGGACATATAAGGGTTTTAATATTAACCGTCCGCACGACCAACCAGAGGGTTGCTCGGTGTGAACTATCCAGGGACTAGGGAGGGATGGAGTAAAGAGGGAGTAGGATGCTTGAAACGAGCAGAGTTAGTGCGAGAACGCGTTGGCATTCTACCCTCTACATCCCATCTTCTTACTCGCCAAACCCGAACATGACGAGACTTTTCTAGCAGGCGGAAAGGTGATATATGTAGAGGATTCGTACTCAACATTTTCCAGCACATTCTTCAATCTATTTTCTTCTTCACTGATAAAATTTTTGTCCAATTTTCGATTAAATCAGAACATTTTTTACTAATTGCAGATTCAGAGGCAGCAAAACTATCTCGCAATTAAAGAACTTTGCATGTTCTCAACAGCTTTTATCTCAAGTTTTAGAGGATGAGCTATCCCGTCCCTCTCGAACAATCAGATTCCCGATCTGCATTAAATCCTGAGACTTATAGGTATTAAAGAAGTTCCGGTTTTGAAGTATTGTTCTCGTAATTCGTAATTCTAAGCTGAATTTCCTACGAGTCGAAAGTTTTAAGAAAATTAAGTTTGAATCTAAAAACCGAAGACTTCTAAGAATTACAAGAAGAGTATTCCATTTCAGGAACTAACTGCAAATTATCATGGTCGAAGTTTCGGGCAAGAAAAGCAAAGTTTGTTGGCTAATATTTCTGGTTAGAAAAAAAGCGCTTTGTCTTTTGTGAAGTTAAAAGTTTTCTGAATCCGCGCACCAAATAGCCGAAATGCATGTCCTTTTTAAAAAAGAACTAAATGAAATTCTTTCCATCGACGAAACATTGTTTCATAAATCGCAATTTACTGAATTAAAAAAAAATATCGTTTTGCTGAAATGTTTCTTCTGAAATGCAATCCGACTGACGTGCCAATTAACTGCTGCGCATATTTCATTCAGCCAGTGGAACTTTTTGCTCAGGACTTTAATTGAATCTGACTACAAAATCTAGATGTAGAACCGTTTTTCTTGAAGCGAACAGGTTCAATATTGTTGCGATTGGCGCGGAAAAGAACTCATAAATAGTCGGTTAATTCCCGATATACAAGTTGATTCATTGGGCGAGTGAAAAGGAAGTTTATGGGGGATGGGAGGATGCACTAGGCACCAAACAGCAACAGCAACCGCATGACAAGAGAACAACGAGAGAAACATATGCCTCTATCCCTTATCTCTCTCCAATACCATTCCGTAAAACTTTGTTAGTAAATTCAACGGCCCTCCTCCGTGAAAGGAGTAGGAGATTGTCTACGTTCGTGTTTTTCATATGTGCATGTGAAAATACGCACGCGCGACTGAACCAAAGTCACAAATCACACTCCATTTCCATGCTAATATTTGATGGAATTGGCAGCCAGCCATTGCAGACTTTCCGGCTTCCATGTACGGATATTGCATCTTGCAACACTGGCCATCAGTACTCTGTTACGTCCTAAGACGAGTTCCACCCTTTCCTGAGATTAACTTCAGCTTTCACTTGCCTATCGCAAGTTCCACAGGTAACTGGTGACTGCTGGTTCCGGTCTTTCTTCCCTCATGAAAGGTAGGTACTCCCAAAGGTGGTTTCCGTTCGTTTCCTTTTCAGACTCTCGAACTCATTCCAACTTTGGGGACGACATTATCCCAGGGTATAGAGACGCGAAAGTGGAAACTTCATCCGATCAGTTGCATCTGAAGAAATTTCTTTGACGCTTCGCAAAGTAAATTGTGGACAGAAATGTCAGTTGTATTGACAGAAAGGCGAGATATTTTCATGGAGTTCATTGGAGATCATTCGCACGGAGAAAACTGATTCAACCTTAACATCTTGGATAGTGAACTATGTGACAGTCATCTAAGATATTCAGTCTAAGTATCTAGATATTCAGCCTCAATATCTTAGATACTCAAATAGGTGACCAACTGTCTGAGATATTCAATCTAAATATCCAGATACTAAGTTTGGAAAATGAGATAATTAGGCTGAATATTTATATGCTTAGGATGAATATCTAGATGTTTAGGATGAATATCTAGATATTTAGGAT
>JAUESH010000024.1:19026074-19039347 GCA_032275165.1 Synergus magnus
ATACTCAAATAGGTGACCACTATCAAAAATATTCCATCTAAATATCCAGATACTAAGTTTGGAAAACGAGATAATTAAGCTGATTATTTATATACTTAGGATGAATATCTAGATATTTATGATGAATATATTTGTAATCCAATTTTTTGACTATCTAGATCTTAAGCTTGAATATCCATTTTTCTCCGTGTGCATTTATATCTGTAGAATAGCAATGTATATACAAGGTATAGCTTTTTAGATTCAACCGTAACCCTAAAATACCGATACTGAAATACATGAATATTTACGGTAGTAATTCAAATGTTTAATATAGAGATGTTTGTATCCATAAAATTTCAATGTATCCCACATGAATTATTATGTATAAAGAAATTGCTTGAACATGAAATATATTGCTTTTCTACGCGAATATTCACATATTTTAACAATCAGTATCCCTGGTTTTAACACTTATTATTCATAATGTAGAGATTTTTTTATTAATGAAGCGCTGTCAATTATTTTTTTCCGTGTATAATTCAGTTTGTTCTTATACTTTTTAAATCATATGAGGGCGAAATCAGGTATGTTTAAATTTAATTTAGAGGTGTCTAGAGTAAATATCATATTGTATAAAAAATAAGCGATCATTATTTCATGAAGTTATTTATTTTTCAACATAGTTTTAAGAAGAATTAGCCAATTTGATACATAATACACACATTTTGTAAATATTACAGAGTTGGTCATAAAAATTGATGGGACCATAAAATTGTCGTAATCATTTCCAGTATCACTCGCCTTGGATTAAACGAATGACGAAACAAATGATTTTCCAGATGGCTCAGCTGAAGACACGAAGGGAGCAGGAGCAGCACGACGAGCTCGCTGAAATATATACATATGTATAAGTACATTTTAAAATTGATAAACAATTAGGTAACACTGTTTGTCTAATTTTTGACGAACTGTGCTCAAAATAGAGCATTTATTTCTGAAAATGTGTATCCTAACTTGTAATAAAAAATGGGTTCTTGAGAAACAAAATTTTTTATATTGAATAATGTAGAAAATGAAAGCATACATAAAATTAAGCTAGAGATTTTTAAATTTCAAAATTATATACATTTTTAAAAAGATTTTATCAATTTATATTGTCTGATTAAAATAAACTTACGACAAACTCTTGTGCTGATTCTACTGGTTCAGGTGATGCCATTACGAAGTAAGGCAGAACGAAAACGAAGATGAGGAAGACAAAGGGAATCACGAATTTTGCCATTTTTGGTTCTGAAAAAGATGAAATTTTTAGTGCCCAGAAAAATATGTGGGATTATTTCAAAATATTATTTCAATTTTTTAATCTTTAGAATGAATATTTTCAGAGTTAGATTAATCAATTTCATGGATGATAATAAAATACAACCTTATGAAAAATATTAGTCATATATTTTATACTATTTTACAAACAAATATTCACTACTTGTATACTCACTGTGTGTTTCAACGGTTAGAAAGAAACTGTGGTCTACCAATTTCTGGTGCGCTTTTATAGTCAAGAGCTGAAGCTATTTTAATGAGAAATACATTCCTAATCCGGTTAAGCGTGATTTTTTCAGATAAATATGCATACGTTTAAAAGAATGAATAAAATAAACTCTTATTACTCGTTTTTTTATATTTGCAATGTGCATTATAAAATGCTTCATAATAAGTTTTGCATAAGATGTGCATAAACTACATATTATTTGATTTATCAAACGTCTTTAACTGCACATATTAACTTATAAAGTTTCTGAAAATTGCGGGTATAAAAGCGAATCTGAAAATAATAGAGCACAGTTTCCTTCGAGTAGTTGGAAGTTATACAGTGAGTACATATATATGTATTTTTTTTCTTAGTATACTAGAATTGTTTCAATCTTTTTTAGTTTTGAAGTTTTTTCTAAAGCAAACTGTATTTAATTACAATATTTTTTTTCAGAACAAAAAATGGCAAAATTCGTAATTCCTTTTGTTTTCCTCATCTTCGTTTTCGTTCTTCCTTACTTCGTAATGGCTGAACCCGAACCAGCAGCACCAGCACAAGAGTTTGTCGTTAGTATAATTTGAATTACTAGTTCATAATTGCTCTGAATTTAAAGGGTTTCACTAAAACGACCTTTTCAAACTAGTCACTGCATGTTGGTATTAATTGTGTAAAAATCGGTTTTATTCATTTATTCGTTTGGATGTTCAGTTAATTGTATATATTTTTTTGTTTTAATTAAATGCGTAAAAGCTACACCCTCTAAATAATAACATGCAATCACATTTTTTCAGCGAGCTCGTCGTGCTGCTACCTTTGTTTCTTCTGCAGAGCCATCTGGAAAATCGTTTGTTTAATCATGAATAAATGACCGCATCGTTATGAATATTTCGACAATGAAGATATTGTTTTTTTCCAAAATAATTCATTTTTAACAATAAAGCGATATTTTTTAACCGGGATTATGGCCTTATACATATAATTAGTAAAGTTCTGTTATATGACAATTGTAACGATAATTCAACATTAAAGAAACTTTATAAAAGATTTTTCATCGTCTCGCAATATTTATGAAATCCCAAAATGGTTACATATCGTGCGATTTGACACGAAAGCGTTAAAATAGGAGAATACGATAAACAACCATCTAAATATTAAATGAGAAGGTAGAACTTACACATGTCGTTCAATGAAAAATCATTTATTCTATCTGCATTCTTATCTTCACATAAAGATTGAATTTTAATGTTATTATAACATTAAAATTCAATCTTTATGTGAAGATAATAATGCAGATAGAATAAATGATTATTCCTTGAACGACATGTGCAAATTAAATAGATCTGCTTCATTAATCGTGAATTATCATTACGATTAAAGTAATTGATTAAAATTAAAAGCTATTCTAATACTACTAGAATTGAAGATGACATTAAATGTATTCCAAGTATGACTCGCATAATGTATATTTAATTTAATGCAAAAATATTCCAAACACACCTCCAAATAGAAAATTATTCAAATAATTTATTTCCGCATCTAACAGTTATGCATTATTATACCTATTAATTTCCATAACATTTTACTGTGCATAATAATCATATTTTATAAAGTTACGCACAAGGCTACTTTCTAAACTTTACTACAATGTTACATATAGTATGTATTTACTATATTTAACTGAAGTTTAATATTAATATTATTTATCTTTTATGAGTGAAATTGCAATGCAATTCTGTCAACACATAAAACGGGCGAGATTTTAAGTAGTAGATATCAATGAATAGGTAGACAGGAAAAGTTAGATTTCAAGTAGTGTAGGTTAATATTTAGCCAGGCAAAAGTCTTGAAACTTGAAAGATAGGACATTGACTAGACCAAAATTATTGTTTAAAAATGGTCTTTCATCTACCTAGTGATATTTCTTAAGTCAAAATTGTCTGAATATCAAGTAAAGACGAATTTCTACTTGAGTAACAATTTGAAAGTTTCAAATTCAATAGAACTCAAGATTATGGTGTGACACTCTCTTAGCATATTATTTCACGAATAAGAAGAAACACGGTGAAAGCTTCACGGAAACTCAACTAACGTATCATTGTCAAATTAAAACAAACCCTCCAGAGGAGAAAAGCTGAGAGGAATAGTAGCAAAGTTTATAAGTAGCGGCGGTTATTATACACCTTTGCTTTTATTGTTTGAAGGGCGAGTGCTTGGCGGTTGCAGGAAATATCGCGTATAAAGTTTACTATCTCTCGATTAATCTGAAGCACGTCGCCAAACAAGTACCACCTATCAAACGACAACGACATTGAGCTTAAAAGGACCAGAGTCAAAGAAAATGAAAGCTCACTATTTGAATGGCTTTTTTTGCAGCCTTTGCAAAATTATAAGAATGTAAAAAAATCTTTTTAAACATTAAAAATCTGATAACTGTACCTGATCTTCCCTAAATTTTCCTATGATACTTACACGGAGAAAAATGGATATTCAAACTTAACATCTAGATAGTCAAAAAATTGAATTACAGATATATTCATCCTAAATATCTAGATATTCATCCTAAACATCTAGTTATTCATCCTAAGCATATAAATATTCAGCCTAATTATCTCGTTTTCCAATCTTAGTATCTGATGGATATTTAAATTGAATATCTTAGATAGTTGCTCACCTATTTGAGTATTTAAAACATTGAGGCTGAATATTCAGATACTTAGACTGAATATCTTAGATGGCTGTCACATAGTTTACTATCAAAGATTTTAAGGTTGAATATCCATTTTTCTCCATGTAGTATTGAATAAAGGGCTTACACTGGACCTACTCTCTACAGGACGCGGAATGTAACGTTGGGGACTTTGAAGTGTCAAGTTGAACACTACAAAGGATATTTCATGTATGCAAAAGCCTTATTAGCACTATGAGCACCGCAATAGACCGCAAAGCTCTGCTAAAGCGTTGCTATTTCAACGACAGAGAGGGACCACAATGAGACGCTCACCATGGTTTGCTTAATAGTGGGTACATAGTTACTTTACATAGATAATAAAGGGCAAGAAGTAAATGAAATTATATTACATTATTTGCATATTATCTCCATTTTTATCACATTGAAAATAATTTTTAAGTTAGATATACCTGTAAATAAGTTAAATATCGTATTGAATCTTCAATTTTTTGTTTTTAGATGTACACAAAATCTGAGCTTCCTGCTCGTGGTTTAGTAGGGGTATTCAATATGCATTCTGATAGTTAAATCAAGTTTCAGGTGTCCATTACAGCTTGGTTGTTCCTCCTAACCGACATAACTTTGCATGAACCTTTAAGTGCAGTATTCTGAAGTCTTTGATTATTGTTTGCAAGCTTGCCTTAAGGCATGCCTATATTGCTCTGCATTGGAATCTGCATGAAGGTTTGTATAATGATATAGCGTTGCCCATGGCGGCGCTATCAGTCGCTTTGCATTGTTATTTTAATATTTCAGATTTACAATTTGGAAGTGTAACTTAGAATTTTCATATATATATGCAGATTTTTAATGAGCTTAAAAAAAGGTAAAATTTTGAAATTCAGATATTGAACTTCTTAACTTCAGAAATTTCTTTACTTTTAAGTTCATATCTGAATTTTAGGCCAAAATTTTAAGGTGTAACAATATTAGGAGTGTAAGAGTGGATGGTAAAATTTTAAAACAAAATTTAACGATACTGCATCCTCAGAGAACTTTACGAAAGCTCTGCGAATGATAGTCGTTAAAATAAATCTCTGGCATAGTTTTATTGAATACATGGAAATCGTTTCATCAACGATGCGTGTAACACGTACAATCAACACAAGAAATATTTGCTCTACTCTTTGATAGGTGAAGTACGCATTATTTCAAAATGTGGATTTATCATCTCAATAGAGCAATTATTCGAGCTTACCTCTTAACGAGCGAGCCGAAAATGATGTACGATGGGCGCAACTTTCGACTTTGGACGATGCAGGTAGTTGTAAAAGTTATGCAATCAACTTAAATACATAAAAATTTTCATCAAAAATTTAGTCCCTTGTATAGTTATTATACATGATTACTTATCCGTAATTTTTAAAACGTCAAATCTAACTACAGCTATGAATTTCGAAAAAACGAAAAGTGAAAAGTTAGATAATTCACCCCATGTAACTGAAATATTCAGGACGTTCAGGTAAAAACGTGCGATTGGTCGAAAGAATGTAATGAAGCCTATGCTGACGAGAAAGACGTCGACGCCGAGAACCTGAGTCGTAAATCAGTCCAGCAAATTGATTGGGAGAAATAAGGGGAGATCGGAAAGCTGGGTAATCGAGTCGTAAACCGATCGTCGTCGGAAACTTCCCTTCTACCACCTCGCTTTATCATGCTTACTCAGGAAACTATTAGGACACCATTAGAAATCGTCCATGCCGCAGGTAAGACAATTTACAGTCTCATTTCTGCAAGAAACTCTCCTAAACTCCAAAACTATAAATTTCCATGAGACCTTTTTTTCCCTCTTTAAAATTCGTCTCGAATTTGCATTACCAAAAGTGGAGATTTAAAAGTTTGTGTTGTAGAAAAGACTTGAAAGAAAGCAAGTGCAAAAGGTATTGTTCAACCCTATAAGCTCGCTTTTTCATCTGTTAGAAATTCTTATTGACCCCAGAGGACCTATGAGTTACGAGAGAATCTCTTTCTTCTTCATGAGACTTGAGAGAAAAACGAGCTATCTGGACAAAGGTTCTTGATGAATGATTCTGTTTCGTCAAAGTGATGGAAGTAATACTTCTTTTTCTACTTTCTAGGCGTAGGAAGGAAAAGGGAAAAATTGAATAGTGTTTCAAATCAAAATTAAAAAATCTTTTCACAAACGAGACATGTTAAAGAATCATTTTTCTACTGTATTTTATTTCAGGTTGTCAAGTCTTGTACGAAACTGTTTTTCGTTTTATTTAAACTGGAAAATGTTTCTACAATATTTTATGAATATTTTTGAGAATTTTTTTACACTTAATCAATTTTTCCTTAAAATTTTTTACATTGAAGAAGAGAATAAACTTAAAAGGCAATTACGTTGGCTATTTTTATTAAAAAAAAAGGCTTATTAAAATATTATAATTTGCTGGATCTTAATGAGATAGGGGTGCTTGTAGCTTTAAGAAGGTTTGCTGTAAGCAGAAGCTATTTTCCTCTCAGAAAGAAAGCCTCTCCTCCACCTCCTCTCTACAAATTTAATGCCCTGAAATAGTACGTACACCCTGAAGAAGTAATTGAGAGTTATGAGTCAAACTGTGCTTTACTCACTTACAAGGAAGTTAATTTCAAGTCTGGGTATTATTTTTAATGCATATTAATAAATTCTTGGCTATATTTTCAGTGAATTTATGACAATTGGTTTCAAATATATAGACAATTTTTCGCTCGAGAAAATATTTATTAAGATGATAAAAAAACGTATGTACAATATGATTCAAGGAAGTTAATGTCTCTCTATATTGTGAAAAGATATATCCGCCGCTTTAGGATTTTTGCTACTTTAGCTGACTATTTCTCTGCATTTTGATGATTAGCACAAATGTTTCCAAGTCAAACAGAAATCGAGGCAGATACTAGGAGTTCTGTTCATTATATGCCTTCTCGATTAGTTGCTCGATGGTCTGCTTTGCTACAACTATTTCCAAAGATCTAGGAGGGTTATGCCGAAACCTCTCGTCGTTGTTACAGCTTCGGGCAAGGAAGATTAGTCGACACAGGAAGCTGGCTTATAATACAGTTCTTACCAACTGTGGTTAGGTAATTTATTTTCCAATAAAGACTCTTAACTTAGCGGCCCTGGAAACAAGAATTATGTACTCATTATAGTTGTTTCAAAATTTTGCTGCACTTGTGGAAAAATTATGTATATTAACTGTATAAAATTTATATTCTACAGCAAATGTTGATTACAGTTGTGTAACTTCTTAATTATTGCACGAAGAATAGCCACAGAGTTGTAAATCAAAAACTATAAAGGGATTACCTTCTGCAGGAAGAGTACCGAGCTCGAAGAAGATTGGCTAAGCAACCATAAAAAATAAATAGGTTGTGTGAACCTTCAGATTTACCTCACATAACGGTATAAAGTACCTTCGTAGGCATAGCAAAATTTGCTTATTAAATTATTATTAAATGTTACTTTATGCATTCCCTGATTAAAAAAGAAATTTATATTTGAATGCGAACTTGCATTTATCTGAATAAATTTTTGAGGTCATTGAGCTATTATTTTTTTTAGTTTTCTTGATCGTATCCTAGGTCGTGTGTGGATTTCATCAGATGGTGCTGCATTATTTGTGGAATTCGACACACATTGATAGAACCACAGCTCGATTGCCAAACCGCTGACTGCAATGCAGTCCGTTGCATTTCATCGAATCGAACGTTACGGTATCTGTTGCATTTCATCACAGTAACGCCATGGGAAATTTAATTTTGCACTCTGAGCAAAATAATACCATATGGGCCAATTCAACATGCTGCAGAGTACAACTGTAGCCACAGGCAACTATGATTTATCTGTAACAATTCGTTGGTTCAATATTTTTTTCCAAAAAGTAAAATCACAAACAAAATCGAGCTCGAATTTTAAATTGAGAATGAGTTTCAAAAGAGTCGGGTAAAAAAAAACCTCTGTCAAATAACAAGCTAACTTTATACTTTTATGATATGAAAGAGTTCACAGGAAAAACAAAGTCTTAATTTCGGTATAAAATTGAATGAAAGATGAAATGAGGAATCAGACTTTTAGAAAAGCACAGATTTATGCACTATACACGGAGAAAAGGTCACAAATTTTCATCTGTAAACACTTTAAGACTTTATTTTAACTGTTTTGGTATGACAAATAGAAACTGTGTTTAAAAAATATTACGAATGCGAGAGAGGGGGATTAAAAAATTCGATTATTTTGATGCTAAAATGAACGAACTCAGCACAGAAAAAACCAAGTGTAATATTTACCCCGATTTCAGGGTAAATATTACCTGCAACAAAAATTACCTTCAGATGGGTAAATACTACCTTGAACATAGGGTACGGTTACCCTGTCAACTTATTGTATCTTCTCTTGTTTCGATGCGAAAAAATTAAATTTTATCCACTTGAAAATTACCCGCAACAAATTTTATCTTATGCTCTTTTTCTATGAGACGAACAGACAATGAAATAGTTAGTTTAATTAATAAATAAAATATTCGGTATCTTATAAAGAGACTGCAGCGCTCCTTAGCTGGAATTTCGTGAAGCCATGAAATTCTGGACATTTTCCGTGGGTGAAAGACCGAGTTATCGATTGTACGGATAATGCAGTCTGCGCAACGATTTTTCACTACCCCTCGGTAGAGGGTAGCATACGTATGATATAGAAAAGGAAGTTAAACATTTTTTGAGGTTCCTGTCGAAAAAACTTCTCTAAATAGATTTAAGAGTAATTTGGTTTAAACTATTTTCAAGCAAAGAATAAGTCATAAAAAAGTAATACCTACATTGAAAAATAACTTGAAGTTAATTCCTTATCAAGATTTTTTTTTTTTTTGGATTGATAATAAGCCTCCAATCAGCTTAAATAGAAATTTATTTTTGTTTTTAAATTAATTAAGAAGACTATTTTCAAGCGAAAAGGCATACTTCTAAACTTTAATAAGCTAGCTATGTATATATAAGTATAAGAAGATTTTCATAAAGCCCTTTTTATTTCTACGAGTAATTTTTTAGAGCTTAATTTCTGAACAGGCTTCTTAAGTTTTAGTCTCGTTAAGCAAGGTACCTTTTTACTTTCCAACAATCGAGTTCTGGAATGTGTCGCCCCGTAAATATAATTTCTTTGCGAGCTAATGTCTCGTGAAGTGGAAGCAATGGCCTTTAAGGAAAGCGTTATTAAGCAGGCGACCCAGCAAAATTTAATTCGATAAACGATGAAAGAAGGCATGGTTCAAGATTAACGCGTTCGCGGAAGGAAATTTCTGAGTGATTTTGTTCATTTATATCTCCACTATAAAGTCGTAGAATTTATAGTGAGTCACTGCACTCTCCTTTCATCTGTAATAATTAAATTTCACATGCAGACGTACTAGACTAGGTAAAAATTCAGGGAAATTGACATTATTCAAAGGTGTGCATTGTCTCTCATCAATGGAAATTATGAATGACTATGAGAAATTTAAGTTCAATTTTTTTTTTTTTAAACGTTTAACTTTGGTTCTTGTAAAACAATTTAACTTTTTGAAAAGCGAAATAATTTCTCTTCAAAGTTATAAATGAAATTATACTAAATTTAAGCCACTTAAATGTCAAGTCGCTCGATTCTATTATTATAAATGCCAGTGGACTGAATAAAATAGAACAGAATAATTCTTAAAATATTAATAGAATCTATACTAAACTTTGTGAAAAGAGTTATAAATAAAACTCTAAGGAATGCATCACTGATGAATAATTTCGGCATGATAATCATTTCCTATAATTGATTACCTAAGATTTTCTCGTAATTTTAAAGCAAAGTTGAGGTATGAATTTTAAAGTTCGGCACAGTATTTCAGAATAACAGTGCCAGGAGAATAATAAATAACAGTTTCCAGGAATTACAGTAGCGTGAGAACTTTCGATTGCCATGATCAATCACGGATTCGGAACCGTGGATTTGGATTTCAGCACAATAAGCCGATAAATATTCGGCAGAGACGGTCGAAGAGAAACCGAGGAACTTCATGGAACTCGCGTGAAGTTACTGCGAGAGATGATTCAGATTCATTCAAATTGCATTGCCATGTTTTCGAGGCACACAGGAAGTACGCTAGAATATCAGCCACGTTACCAAAAATATTCTACACAAAATCAATCATGACAAATCCGGGAACTATATGTATAAAATAATATTTTCTGAAAACGACGGGCCAATCACATATCAAAATAATTCGATTTCATCGCACAATGCGCTGTTTATAATACCAGGAAAAATATTTCATCTTCAATTTTATCTTCCTTGACGGACGAATTAGTCGGAGACTAATTTTCTCATGTACTTTACTTGAGTAAATAACCATATTTCCGGCTCTTTTGAGGAACGCGACTACAGCATGCTAATATGTATTTAGGTATGTCAGGTTTCAATGTTATGCATTTCATCAAAGACTGTTCTTGCAAGCATGTAATTACACGTGTAACCTTAATCTGTCATGCAGTTTCTTGAAAATAGTAAATTCCAAAGTACATATTAAAAATAAGAATTTTCTTCTGTGCTTACATACGTATATAAATTATAAAATTATTTTTTAAACCATACACAATGTAAAACTTTACAATATATCTTATGATGAATCCACTGAAGTACTTTTAAATAGATTTTAATTATTTTATTTAGTTAATATATTGGATAATACAAAATTTTTCGCTTGTTTAAGCGTTGGATTGGCCTATAGTTAAATTTATCGCCATTTGCTAACTTATCTTTCCTGAATAACTTTATCTGAAATTAAAGCAAATCGGAATTAAGAGATGAGTACCTTAAGTATTAATTATACCAATAAAATTTTTGGGTTCCTGATTTTAGAAATACGAACCTCAGGCCTGGTTATAGTGAGGACATTAGTACTCAATATCCAGATAACATTCTCAGAGCAAGGTGGCGTTGTGAGTGAGCCCAAATACATAATATATCCAGTTCTTGGGCGCAAGTTGAAGTCAGAGAGTTTGAAGGGTTCCACCTCTTTTTTATCATTCGCACCTCTTATTAAAGAAAGACTTTTTGCCATGGGTGAAAAGTTTGACGATTCAGTCTTACTTATCTTCAAGAATTTGATGATAAAATTTTAATAGAATGATACTTTCATTGACATTTTAGTAAGAAACATAAAAAATCTTACCTCGAATACCATACCAATGACTGCAAAACTATTCCTGTGCTTTGCAGCTTCTTCCGCACTGCGGTATATATTCTTGTAATGAACCATGTGCATCTCCAGAGGATAACTATTATCAGTAAAATTGATAAAATTGATATTATTTTATAATAAATGTTTTTATTAAAATACATTTTTAAGGCGTGGAATTTGAATTTTATGATTTTAAACTAATGAAACGTCTCAAACACTTGGAAAAAATGTTTACTTTACCTTATATTTGCGAATTTGTGTTCACTACCTTTTCTACTATTTAGACCCCAATGAAAGTGAAGACTATCGAATACATATTTCGACTTTAAATGTCCACCAGTTACAAATGGAGGTGAACCCTTCCATTTAACATAAAGTTTCACTGGAAATAATTTTAGTCTGAAACTGGAAGATATTTTGTCACACCCCCCATACTTACCAGTATGTCCATTAGTTTTTAAATTCATTGCTTCAGGTAATTCGTCATAGCCTGTAAATTTTAACTGACTAGGTTTCTTAACGATTTTAATTTTCGACGGTCTAATGTTAATGGGGGATTGCATTTGACCGTTACATTCTGGGAATTTATTACCCCACAGATGAGATTTCTGGTAAGTGAAAGAAGATGGAGAACGATTTTCATCTGTAATAAATAATTACTAATGGTCTAATACCTAGGTTAAAGGAAAATATTATTTCAGAAAAGATGTATAATGACTAATGAACGATATAAATGTGATTCATTGTTTCTAGAATTAAGATATGTTTTGTATTTATGATTATTTTTATTTTTATTACTCACGTGAGTTAGGCGATGATTCAAAATTTGACATATGTAGTAGGAACGTAAAAAAAAAGTTTTTCAGGGATTGTTGCATTGCGTCGAAATGTGTCTTAAATATTATTTAATCCGTGCATTTAATAATATAAAACTTCGCCACCGGGGCGAATAAAGGTTACGACATGTAAGCAATCGTCGAAGGTTGAATTATGACAGATGTCATGATCGAATAATGTTAAATCTATGATACAAGAAAACCTTTTTATCTTCGTGGCGCTAGTATCGCGTTATTGGGTCACAATTTAGCGTTTGAAGAAATCGAATAATAAAATGATTTCGCGAGGCTAACATCGATCCCAATATGTTATTCCTGGCTTATCGAATTGCGAATTGATCGGTCACAAAATATCAGCTCAGTCTCGTCAATCATCATAAATTTCCCCGATATATGCGAGAGACGTATAATGCGCAATACATCATGCAACAGTCTCGATAAAAATAAAAGCAATGATAGTGCGCAAAGCGTAAAATAAATAAAAAGTTTAAGGATTCTTACGTTCATTAATTTATATAAAATTAATCACTCTGTCGCCCCTTCAGTCATTCTGTCACCCCTCCACTCACTTTGTCGGCCCCCATTTTCTCTGTTGCCCCTCCATTCACTCTGTCGCTCCTCCATTCATTTTGTCGCCCCTTCATTCACTCTGTCGCCCCTCCCATTCACTATGTCGCCCCTCTACTCATTTGGTTGCCCCTTCATTCACTCTGTCGCTCCTCCACTTATTCTGTTGCCCCTCCACGGACGTTGGAAAAATACGAATTCTTAAGAAAAAATGAAGGAGTTTTCACGATCTGATTATTTTGAATAAAATAAATGTAGTCAATGCACGGAATATATTTTCATTAATGATAATTCAGGATAATCAAATCAGATTTGTTGTTGTAGTAAACTACTATACAGGAATATAGAAGATTTTACGCCCATTTAAAGGTTGTGTTGGTCTGAAGTTTGATTTATCGCCGTGAGCTAATTCAACTGCTCTGAATAATTCCATCTGGAAGAAAAAATT
>JAUESH010000024.1:19039447-19051739 GCA_032275165.1 Synergus magnus
TGTGTTGGTCTGAAGTTTGATTTATCGCCGTGAGCTAATTCAACTGCTCTGAATAATTCCATCTGGAAGAAAAAATTCCAAATTAATATGAGTAGAATCACCTAACTTTGAACAATGGCCCAAAATTCGGAAATCCAATTTTTTCTGAAAATTTTCTGCTGCTACGTAATCAGATGTCAGATGAAACCGTGTAAAACCTAATTTTTATTTAAAAACAATTCAAATTTAAGTAAAACATATGTGTCCGAAATTCAGGCCAGTGTCCGAATTTAGGAACAGACATAGAATATACTTAAAAATATAGTTTCTAAAATAATAAGAATGTTTTTTATAATCAGTTTTATTGAAATACCTACCTCTTTTTGAGTAACATTTAAGACATCAGTACTTAATAACCAGCTAACATTCATAGTGCACGGTGGCGTTGTCAATGATCCCAAGTAATAAATGAAACCATTTCTCGGCTCAATATTGAAATTTGATAGTTCAAAAGGTTTCACTTTCGCGTTTTATTTCTGAAATGCCTTTTGCTAAAGGCGAAATATTTGATACTTTTGCTTTAGTTATCTGCAATAATAAATTGAGAAATAGAATTTCAATGGAATGATAGTATTATTTAAAATTTTTTAATCCATATGACATATATTACTTTGAATACCATACCAATCACTAAGGTACCATCCTCATGTCGTTCACCCTCCTCTGCAGTTGCAAATTTTTGTTTATAATGCACCATGTGCATTTCTAGGGGAAGGCTGTTGAAAATGAAATTTTTTTAGAAAAATATGTCCATTAAAATCGATTTTTAAAGCCTGGAATTAAATATAATTATTTTAAACTGATTAGAAGCTTACCTTACATTCATGAACGTGTGTTCACTACCCTCATAATTATTTCTTCCCCAGTGGAAATGAAGACTATCGAATATATATTTTTTTCGATCATGAATTACAAACGGTGCAGAATCAAACCACTCGAAGTTAACTTTTACTGGAACACGTTTTATTCAGTTTGAATTATTTTATTAAAATATTTGTGTTGCTTTAGATTAACTTATTGATGCTAAACGACTTACCAGAGTGTCCGTTATTTTCCAAGGTTATGTTTTTTGGAGATTTGTGGTAGTATTTAAACTTACTAGACTTATTGCCGATCACAATCTTCTCAGGATCAATCTCTATAGGAGATTGCATTAATCCATTACATTCTGGATAGATATTGCCCCAATTGTTGATATTACGATAGTCGTAATATACAGCATTATATGATTCTGTAATAGTTATTCATTGTTGGGAAATTAATGCAAATGTAATAAACTAGATGAATAGACCATTAGGTATATTTAAGATTGCTATTTCTTACCCGCTGTATTTGCCCATATGGAAACGAATTGCCACTTTGCAATCAATAATTGAAGTAGAAAAGCGATAAAAATATGTTTTAATGTTAATTGCATCGTGTGCGAAATTTTCTGCAATAATTCGTATTCCTTGCATTAAATATTGAGGAAATTTCAACCAATTTCCAGTGGTTGACTAGTTGGTCAAACACTGACTAAATTCAATGAGTTGAGATAACATGAAGTAACACATACGTTTCTTTATTTTATGTCTTAAATAAATATATCATTTGCAAAAGAACTTGAGATAAAGTCTGCGTATGAATAATTTGAATAGATTTTTAAGTACATTTTGAATGACAGCATTATTTATTTTGAGCATTTTACAGAATTTTATATAAAATTAAATTTAAAAAGAGATCAGATCATTGATATAACATAATAGGCATCATCCAATAGGTAACATCCAATAGGCTTTTTCATGTAACAAGTTCGTGCTCTAACTGCGGTTTCAGTACGTGCGTGTTCAACCATTCGTCGCCAGTCACGTTCTAAAATTGGAAAGAATTTAAGCTTAGTCGCCAGGCACTGAATGTTGTACCCAATCTAGACACAAAACATCATTTGAATACAATCAGTAGGCAATAGATTGCTGGATATTCTTAAAAAATAATCGTCAGCTAACTCAGAAACAAAGTCGTATATAAATATCTATTGTTATAAAATGGCAATTTGCCTTTTGTGACAAATTTTTTTTGAGAATAATTGTTCGATCAAATAGTAATAGAATCAATGTTCAGATTTTTATGAAATTATTGATCGATTCAAATTTCAATTCATCGCATTACATTTTTAAATATTTAAATTTTAAAAATGTGCAGCGCATGTGTTTTACGATCGTTGAAAGCATTATGAGTTAAATGTCTAAAGGAGCCTTCGTTCCATTGTGTATAATGCAAAATTTTACGACACACTCCCTAATTGCTTAAAAGTGATAAGGGATGAAAATTTGCATACCAGAAGTGACCTCGTTACTTAAGGTAACTTTTAAAATAGTCATTTATTTTATGTAGTAAGTGACTATGTATTATTTAACTCTATAAGCAATAATTAATTTTTGAATTACTGATATTCAAATTTGATTATGCAATATATAACTATAACTTCTGGAATCAATTAGTCTGACATCGATACGAACAAGAAGATACTACTCCCAAGTTAAATTGGTGGCCAACATTTGCTGGAGGTTCTCGATTGAAACCTATGTGTAATAAACTGTAATTGTCTTAGGCGTAATCGATTCTCGCGACTGTTATCTTCTTCCTATAGGCTGTACCAAGAAGGAAGTCATTCGGAAACTGGGACTAGCCCACTAGCATTAAGGACATCGATATTCAAAGTTTCTCGAGGCGGCAGCAGCCGTCGCAAAACTTATTGCCCCGCTTAATTTCACACGTGCGAAACTCGGGCTTATCGCAAATTTGCTCCCTGTTTTAAATTATTGCCCGATTGATACGAACACGTAACAAAGTTTTCCAACTTGAATTTTCTAACTTGGCTAGCATATACAGTTTTGTGCGCTTCAGAAGGTCGTACAGGAGAAATTAACAAAATTAATTTAAAGTAAATTCTTCTCTTTAAAATTAGTAAATTTAATTAACAGACCCGACGAATGATCCAATATACAGGATATAATACATATGTGGATAATAATTATTTCTATATTGGGACAATATCAGATATAGAGTTGCCGGATTAATTGCTATTATAATTGAGGCATTATTTATTCATATCAAAAAAATTCGGTTATTTCTACTGAAATTTCGATGCACGTAGCCCCGCCAATAATTAATAAAGAATATTGGAAAATGAAGGACATAAAGGAGCTTTAATATTTACTATTAATTTATTAGTGTAATAAATGTACATGTAGGTACATAGATAAATTGGTTGGATTTCCTAGTTCGAAGGTTAAGTAGCGCTTTAATTTCTAAAGCACGCAATAACCGTGATCGTGCGTTCGTACTCTAGAAATTATTGTCAACATCCGTAATTCTTGTTTTCGAATATTTTATCACGGGTAAACATCGACATAAAACTTATGAACGAAGGGACTGCTATAATCAACAGTGCGTGACATAAGCATATAATACAAAACTTTCGTTATTTCTCCTGACATAATTTTCAGCTGACATCGTCTTTCCGGCGAACGAAATAGACTAATTGAAAAGAGTGATAATATATTCGTGATAAAAATAGTTGACTTAGAAGAAGTATAACTTCAGTGTTAGACAATACATTTTTAAAAAACGTCTTTAAAAATGAATACATGTTTTAAAAATAAATAATTGCTTAAAATTGAGCTGCCTGATTGTAGAAGGGCATATAACATTTTTTGATCCGAGCGCAAACAGATCCTGACAATGTAAAAACTACAAATTTAAAAATATTTTTTGATATTATACAAGCAAAGGAATTACTTGAAATAAATTTTAAAAAATAAAAGTTAAAAAAAAATTTCAAAAGGGGTGAGAAGTCATTGCGCTTGGACCAAAAAATTTTATATGTCCTTCTACGATCCGGCAGCTCAATTGTTCATCATGTCAGCTGATATCAGCTGTCCTAAGTTCTTATCTTGGTGTATTCGTAAAATAATTCATAACTTGTCACTGACCCACTTCAAAAAAAAGTTGACAATTTTCTCACTACAAGAGAAGAAAAGAATATTTAGAATTGTAAAATTTTCAGTACTAATTTTCAGATAAAAATGAAGCTTTGTTAAAAAGATTTAGAACCAAGGCCAGTGGATTGAGATTAGGGAAATGAATAGTGACAATGAACTCATTCGAGAGTGTAAAGAGATAGCATATAAAAACAGCTTCAAACTCCTGCTACTCTACAGTATTGAGAAGTTTAATGAACGTTAGCAAGTTGCATTTTCTTCTATTCTTTATTAACTTACTCGATTAGTTAACGAGATGAGATTCGGTAATTAATTTGAATTTCACTTTCTGCATGTATACTTTCTAAAACGGATCTACATTATTTTATCGAAATCGATTAAATAAATTGATAATTTATTAATTTTCTATCCACTCAGCTTCTATATTAATAATTATCACCGCTCTGATTTATGTGAATGCAAACCAAGGACTTTGTGTCAATGCTACTACTGAAGATAAAATTTTGGCTGAATTAACTTTGGGTATACGCCAATTTTCCAAAATTTTCATGAAGGTATTATAAGACACAATAAAATAAAGACGAATATCGTAAACCGTATATCGTTTTGCTACTTTTCCAACACTAAATTTCGAAAAGAAATTGGACTGATAAATTAATTTTTTTTATTATGAAATTTTAATTCACATTGTATTTTCAATTTGCAGCATTTCAGAGAATCTCAAAATGGGAATTATGTTGTCTCACCATTAAGCTTGAACTTAGCTTTAAGTATGATAACTTTTGGTGCTGTTGGTTCCACTTCTTCCGAACTCCATAAGGCCCTCGGCACAGATCACATTAAAAATGGCCTACTGGAAGTTTACAAAATACTTTCTGAGAAATTATCGGTGAGCAAAAAAAAAAGATATTATGCTCTTATTGTTTTATATTTCGCACTAATAAAGATTTTCCTGCTTTCGGTAGATCATTGATTCGAACCTTCAACTGGATCAAAAAATTTGGTTAACGAACAATTTTATTCCAAAACCTGATTTTGTATCAGCGTTAAAAAAAGGGTTCACGAATGCAGTTATTGGTGAACTCAATTTTGTCAATACACAAACTGATAGAGAGATTCCAAACTTATGGTCCCAAACTTTTTCCAGAGGAAACTTTTCCAACTTAACAAAACTGGGTTAGTTTTTATTTTCTGCTAAGATTATACTGAAAACGATTATTTTATTGAAGATCTGCGCTAAATTTTCTTTTATCTTTCAGAAGAAATTTACAGAAAGAATCCACTGTCCGTAAGCAGTACGTTGAACTTCAAGGGAGTGTTGGAGAAAAGATTGAAAGTAAAATATGTATCATCTCGTAAATTTTATATTAATGAAAATGAATTTAAAGATGTGCCAATGATACACGTTAATGGTCCAGTTATTTATGGCCTTCTTCCTGAAATAAGATCATCCTTCATAAAATATAATTTTCTGGTAGGAATCGACTCTAGAAATATTAATTTTACAAGACTGCAAGTTTAATATCTCTAATTATATAACTTTATATTTTTGCACAATAATTGCAACTTGAGACGAATAAAATAAGCATGCTCATTATTCGATCCGACGAAATCAAGAATTTTATGAGATTGGAGCAGCAATTGGAGGATATGAATATTTCAGTGATCCTCGATCGTGGAAATCTCGTCAATATGTCTTTATTTCTGCCCAAATTTAAACTGGAAAGTACACTTGATTTGAAGGAAATTCTGCAAAAGGCAAGTCTTCTAATGTTGCTCTAGTTATTTATTATATTATAATAATGTTTTTCCATTGTTTCAGATGGGTATATTTCACATATTTGAGGCTAGTGCTAATTTCAGTGGAATGTCTGATCAAGGATTAAAAGTAGATCGAATAATTCAGAAAATTTCAGTTAATATTAATGAAATTGGGGTTGCGGCCCCCAGCCCATCCAATATTCGTAAGTATATCAATTTCATTATGATTATATAAAATATATGATACGTGATTGAGTTTTGTTAATTAAAGTATTGAGTCCCTTAAAATATCAGTTTAATTTTGTTATAGGGCACTTGAAGAGAATCTATAAAAGAGATACAGGAAGTTTTGACGTAAACATTCCATTTTATTTTGTAGTGCTTCACGAGCAAACAAATTTACCCTTGATTCGAGGCCGCATTATGAATCCTTTATCTAATTAAGTTAATTCATACAGTAAAAAAGAGACATATCTTTATATAAAATAAGAATCAAATTTTGTAAAAATTGTTATTTGCTGATAAATAAATGTGAAGTAGCAAATTTAATTATATAAGAATTTTTCGAAAGAGCATAGCCTTATGAAACGTATATGTAGGAAATGGGTGAGCAAAATTTTCAAAAAGTTGGAGAATAACTTAGAAAATCCCTATATCAGGAAAAGCACAACCGTTGGGCAACGATCTCTTAAATTTGAATCTCGGAAAATCCAATATTGTTTCTCCACGAGTTACAAACATAAACCGGAAATGAATGGCACAACAAGAAACACTTTCGGGTAGTTTGGCGAACCTCTAGAGTTGTTCACGAGCAGTATGGTTCCTATGGGGCGCAGCTTGTATTTCATCCAAACATTGCGAGACTTCGTGTTTAGTAGTTAAAGTAAAGTAGTTAAAATTCTTGTATCACTCAACAGTATTAATTAAAATCAATTTCCAACTTTAAAGATGGCTTGAAAAAAAAAATGCAAAATGTTTCATTGTGAGATCTTCCCAATCGGAAATTTCCAATTTATACCAGTACTTACATCGGACGCAGTATTGCGCCTGTACTGGCTTTGTACTGGCATAGAACATTGTTATCATCCCAGATATGTGCCAATGCTGGGCCAGTACCGCACCAGTACTTTACAATACTGGCGCAGTACTGCACCCGTTGTAAATTTCTTATTGAGATACTATTTCTGCATTTTGCAATTAATTGTTTTACATTGGAGGGAGTGGAGGAAAACGCGAGTGCAGTTCTCGTGCAAAATTCATTCTTATAGCGTGAGTAGACTCGGGAGAAACTTTCGAAAATTACCTTCAACTTTAATCAGATCTCGGTTGGAGTTTCTACATTCCACCTGATTTTCGCGATTCTAAGCAGGATCCTTTTCTTCAGCTTTAGCTTTCATTCCTTTGTAGGCGGCATTTGGAAAAGCGCTCTTTCGTCTCCATAATTTCACAGGAAGTGAAAATCGAAGGAAAAAGAGGCTAGATGGGTGCTTGAGCCGTAAGAAAAGATAAAGACTTCAGGTCACGTAGCAAATGTGAAGAGGGCGTCGAGGGCGCGCAAGATATCCTGTCTGACAGGAAAAGCAGAGTCGCAAGCGCCTTCTGATGAGACTGGATGACACGTGTCTGATTCTCGATATTTTTACCAATCGAAACGAGCATCATGTGACAAGCTTGTGCATCCAGTAAGGCGAATGGAAATCCGTCAAATTCAATGACGTGGATCACGACACCAAACGTGTTCTTCGACTCGCGCTTTCTCCGCTACTTTCGCAAAGTGTATAGGATACGGAGATGCACTTGTCAATGTCACGCGCTATAACGTTATAAAAAAGTATAGGAAGGAATCTAGCACACTGCATCTAAAGAAGAAATTTATTGCGATAAACTGGTTTTATAAATATAACATTTTATGTGTGTAATCATTAAAGAGATGTAAATTAAAAATGAGAGAAAATTCATTAAAACCCGCAATTATCGCAATTTTATTTATAATCTTGCTCAATACATCTTCTATCTCGTTTTTCATGAATAATTATACTACATTTGAAGTGAATAGATATTTTCATTAAAGTTGAAGTAGGAAGTTGACGAGAAAAACAGAAGAATGCATATAGTGAGAATTTTATTTCTGCATACATTTTCCTTTTCAGTATATTTTGCAAATTGAAATTTGTTCAACATCTGATTCTTTTCTTAATTAAAAAATGTTATATATCTCCGGAGAAATCTGAGAAGCTATATTTTTAAAAAGGATGTGCAACTAAATATATAAATATTTCTGAAACTTCTCTAACTGTTCTTAATCATTAGGAACATGAGCTCTTTGGCTATATTAACTTTCTCATATGTATGAGAAATTTCAAACTTTAACGTAATACTCGTGGAAGAAGCCATTTACTATATTAAACCTTCATGCTTCAATTATTCATGGAATGTTTACTTACTCTCTTTTTTTTTACTTTATTTTACTTTATGAAACTACCACTTCAATCATGAAAGATCTCTACAAATGGAATATTTACACAATTTTCTTTGGCCATTAGATCGAAATGTGCATAAGATTTGAATTTACCTTCTGCAACATTAAAGATATTGAAATATGAAGTCCATTATTGATTATTGACTATTGATTATTGATTATTGAAAACTGAATTAACCGTGATTATTTACAAAGACTTGTTCTTTCCGCAACGATGAATTTTCGGCAAGATACCGTCGTTCAAGAGTCATGGACTTTTTTTTATTTTCAAAGCTGTCAGCATTCGGCGAACAAAAGGACCAGTTTCCAGACGAGAGACTTTCGCTGGGATTTATTTCCTTCTTAGAGACAACCTGGAAAAAGTTAGACACACAGATATCTGTGCAAGAATAATATTCGTCTTGTTTGACGCTTTTCCTTTGGTAATTCAAAGACAATTGTTTGATATTTTCACCTTAAAATGATATACTTTAGTTCATAAATATTGAATATCCACTTATTCAGATTATAACTGAATAGTTCATATAAAAGCCGCATATAATGAACATTCTCCGAGTTTTCAATTATAACTTTTGACGTTACCTCTTATGGTGCATTTAATGGGATTCCTATTTTCGTCAGAATAATATGATTAAGACTAAGTATACCAATGTTGAAATTAAATGCTCCAGGATTCTGCCACGGAAATTATTTCAGCGTTCTCAGGATTTTAGGGTGATATCTTCTTGGGTATTACTCCTGCAAATTTCCAACGGTCGGTTGTAATTGGGGTCAATTCGTAGAACACGGTAGTTTTGCGGTAAACCCGGCTTGTGATAATGTCGCAAAATTCTAGGAGTTTTCGCGAGCCTTGAGCTTAATTAAAGAAATAAAATTGTACCCGGGCAAACATTTCAACAGTTCAATCTCCCGAAGTGCCTCCTTCCCAATCTATAATGAGGTTGATTAAAATTGATATTCGTCAATGGATGATAATTATCAATTCTAAAAAATTGGCATTTAAAAATATAATGTTCATTATTTATCAAAATAAGACGTTTAATAGTGGCGTTTGCGATATAAAACTTATTCAATTTAATTTGGTGAAAGTGCAATACTTATATGCCTACCCTTTTCAATCTCTTAAATTGGACACAATTAAGAGGATTATATATTTTAGATACCACTAATTAATTACACCTTAGAGTATATATTGTGGCTTTGAGCCACAAGGCTCAAAGCCCCGTAACAGATGTAAACTGACAAGCTTGTATCTGATCCTATTATTGACTGCTTCAGAGTGTGCACCTTAGCACACAAAGGCGGCTATACGTACAAATTAACTCACATGTGTAACAAAGGCCATTTAGACTCGCATACGATAATCCTTGTCTCCTGGAACATCATAGACCAGATGCATAAACACCTTAATACCAGTATAATTTACTGAATTGGTCATATGAATCCTCTTGATAACGTTATGATAGGACATATATTTTAGCAGATGATATCTTATGAAAATGGCGTTCAGACAAAATAACATTCAATACCAATACGTAAAGCATCAACACTTAAGTACTTTTTTTATTTTCTTACCAAACATCTCCGAAATTCGAGGCTTTGAAAATGAATGAAATAATCTGTAAAATTTTTCAACTCGTAACTATGCAAACGGTGACCATACTGGCCACTCATGCGGGTAATGTTTACGTAGCTTGCGTGATAGTGAAAAGATGCCTGGAAGCTTCATATACTAGGTATATATGACCTTGTGTGTTCTCTCGCAGACTTTTCCTCTCCTCTTCAGCCCCACGAAGCGGAAGGTTCACACGAACGGTAACGGGCTTAGTCTCAGTAATATTTGATGTACGGGTCCGGGGGTATATGGTTGCCATATTTCTGCCGACTTTGCGAACCGTTTTAGTTTTTCGTGCTAGTTGGAAGGCTTCCAGTAGCCAGACTACGCGCAAGCTAGCGACCCCTTGTACGGTAAAATATACTTCCCTCAATATGTGTGAAAACATATGACCGGGCCGTAAGTTCACGGTGTAGGTGTATCCAAGCGAGACCATGGTTCGCGCAACATGTAACAATAAGTTTCACATAAAGCGATTCTCTACTTATTTATTGTCTTATCAACAAACAAGAGAGAAGCAAACATCGTGTGTATCGAGAAAGCTATCGGTAAGAAAGCTTGAAAAAGCGTGTGATTTTTATTGTGCATAGACACGAAAAATGTGAGGATCATTTTTAATACAACAAGAAAGAGAAGGCGTGTACCGTGCACGCGATTCTTTTGTTCAGATTTTCTCTAATAATTAGTATAAACCTTTACAAAGTTTTTTTCTGATCAAATACATTTTTCTGAACATCCAAACCAATTTCCCGAAAAGCTCAGAAAAAAGATTTCTTTTGCATTTTTCGAGTGACGTTACGTCCCTGCAGTGTATGTTCAACCAAAAGTGGGAGATTTTTTTTATTACTTTATACTTTTAAGAATGCATTGTTGCCGTTTATTTTTCAAGCTCTTGCAACTCGAAGTAGATATTTGTACTTCTTACTACGTGCAAACGTGCATGAATGTAACGCCAATTTCCTTTTCAGAACTCACACCCTCTACTTTTCCAACATCTAAGCACGTTTCTCCTTAGCTTTTGCTGTTATTGGCGCGACTAACCTTTCTTGCTCAATTCTAGTTTACGAAAAATCTTATTTTAAGAAAACTGCTCAGTATATTTGCATGTTTCAATCTTATTAATTTATTATTTCTTGCTCAAAGGTCTTATCTAGTGATAAAGGACGTTATTAGTCAGACATCTGAATCAGATTTGTAACTCAATTCTGAATTGCATTAGTATTAATAAACAAAATGTAGTTTTCACTTTAATACAATAAGTTACAACATAAGCACTAGAAAAAATGGTAGGGTTGCATGATATGCTTTAATTAAAAAGTTTGGAATGTATAAGAAATCGAAGAGTTTCGAAAACCATTACAAAACTCTTGGGGAGAGGTCGACTACGATCGATTACTGCAAGCCGCGAAAAATGAGCAGACCAAGACGATTACTCTCAGCACCAGTACGGAAGTAAGCCACCGGTAACTGCTCTCTAACACGAGAAAACCACAGGAAACTCGGTTATAAAGCCGACTGACTGGCAACTCGCGAGTTTCTAATTATACGGGTAGTCAACCTATTGTGAGACAATGTACAAGCGTCTTACTCAAATATCAATCAGAAGTTGGACAATGTAAACGCCGATACACCCTCTCAATTTGAATTAGTAAGAAGTTACTAACAGTTCGTTTACTAATTCACTTTAGCATGTATTTTTACTGTAAATTAGTAACTTCTTAATAATTAATATTGAGAGAGCAAACTCAGGTTCTATAATTGTAACTGTAAAACATTACATTTTTTATAATGTTTACATGTTTTATATGTTTATCTGTGAGCTTTGCGGAATTTCCTCTATGATACCGAAAATTTTTCAAGAGTTGCAGTATGTTGTTCTTACTTATGTCTGTCAAGTAAGAAACATGAAAATTCTGTACAGTTGAAAGTTGAAAGTATTTATATATCATCTCACGATTCTTTTTGTGAAAATTCTGGAATCAAGGCAAAATGTCGTTTCGAGATTATGAAAATATTGCACTGCATAGCATTAAAATGTTCGACTTCGACATTTTCTTCTTCGGTATGAAAAATCTCTTACTTGAACGTAAAAGAGTCGGTCACCAGAGTTCGATAGAAATAAAGAAATTGTTTCCAGTCGATTAGACAACTCTCTGGCTTTCGTTGCTGGCATGCCAAGGTACATGCCGTGCACGCTACATCGATTATCGAACTAGATGTACGGGTACGGGTACATGCTAAATTTCCCTTAAGGGCATGTGACACAACTGATTTTATCTATATGTATTCCATATGGGTATCTATACTCGTAAATAAATAAATAAATTACATTTTACGCAAAAGAGAGCGGTGGGTGAATCTTTTCCTCAGCACTGACTTCTCTTTTACGCAAAATTATTTTAATAGGTGAAATAT
>JAUESH010000024.1:19056538-19079819 GCA_032275165.1 Synergus magnus
TATATATATATATTTATTATTTATTATCGCACGCTTTTTACGCTACGAAAAATCGGAAAGAAATTTTGCGTTGTTTTAAAAGGAGAAACTACCATTATGAAAATCAAGTTGTTAACCAGTTACCTCAACTAAGATTAAACTATACTGAAGTCAATACGTCCATTGCCAACTTGTTGCAACATTTTTTTTAGAATTCTTCTCCGACCTAGAAGACCAGTTATAAAAGTGGTAAATTACGTGTTACTTTTTAGTGCTAAAGTGACAACCATCGCAAAAATTATTATTCCATAACTTAAAATTCTGTAGAAAGTTTTTGTATAGTGCATCTCAAACATATTAAATATAAATTACTGGGTCAAACTGAAGTAGCTATTGATAAATTCATTAATTTAAAGTGATCCTCAATTGCAGTTTTCGAGGTGAAAAAGGTCGTTGAGAATTTGCTAAAGTTCAAAATATTCAGTCCCATCAGGGACGTTTTACGTAGACAGGTGTTAGGAAGGCGAAGAGTGCTTGCGAGAAGTACTCAAAAATTCATTGCCCCTAGAACCACGCAGTTAAGAATTCATTAGCTCGGCGCAAGGCACGCCTGATGCTACAGTTCCCTGACGAAGGTCCGCCGCGTAACGAGCACATATGCATTCCTGCACGGAATCTCAAATATTTACATCTCCTTATCCCCCTCCTGCCAGTTTCTGCCACCTCCTCCTACTCCCAACATCCTTTATGCAATGTAGCTGAGACCTGCAGCTTCGAATGCGGAATGCACGTAAACGACACAGGCTGTCTTTTTTTGCTAATAAAAAATCATTTCGCACCATGAAGAAGAAATGATGTCCTTGACAAGCAGATTCAGATTATGAAAGTGATTTTTGAGGAAGGTGATATATTTTAAATATTTGATAGTTTTAAAACTATAATCTATATTCTTCTTTTGCAGCTAGTTGTTTTATTTACATACTAAAATATTATAAGCTGAACTTTCTATCTTCACGTTTGCAAGTTTCTTGATATTTTTTTATTAAAGTTCTGGCTGCGTACCGCTGGTAATACGCGGGGTGTTTTTGAGGTTCATGTAAACATCCTCTGAGAAAAACGATTTCATCCCTTATAACGCATAAAAGTCTATGGCTCGTACACCGACATTTTGAATTACCTCATATATTATCTTTAGGAAGTTGCCATTTTTTTCCACTACACATTCTTTGCAACCAAGTACGTACATAAGAAGTCCAATCTCTCTGGAACACAGTGTTACCTAAAATTCTAAGACATGATATTACATCCAATAAAATTCTATAAAATGTAGAACATTTACCTAAAAACCCTTAAGTTCGGATTATAAATTTACTTTAATATTAAGAAAATTAAGAAAATTATGGAAGCGAGCTATATTGGAAGTTGAGCTCGCGGTATGGGGTTTTTGTACACTTTACTTTGATGTGAGTACTGCTATCATAGCACTCAGAATAAGCCAGGCTACGCCTATTATCATGCTTTGGTGCCTGCTTCCGCATAATATTAACTGCACGATTCTTAACGATTTACATTCTGCAGTGATGAGAAAATTGCATTACTTAAGACGGCGATGGGGCGTTAGGATTGATTGCTAATGAAATTTCTATGAAATAAGCGTGTTTGGGGTAGTAAAAAAAAAGTAACTCAAGTGTTTCATTCATAAGGTGTAAGGGAAGAATACGGAAAGAGTAATAACCTATTATTTTCTACCCAAGTGACTTTAAAGTCGTATTATTTAATTCTATTTCAATTTATGATAGTTTTTTTACACGAGCTCTTTTTTTAGATTCCAATGTAAGAGTATTGCATAAAACATGTATTTGTATATAAAAAAGTATTTGACATTTCTTGAATATGGATAATACAGTTGAATTACAAGATCTTTCGAAACTAGGCTTTTCATAGCAAAGTGTACCTCTATTGCTCGTTGAGTATCTCTTGTGTCAGAACTGACAGATAACATTGTGAAGCTGCTCTTCCGGTATTGTCTGAACTAACGACTATCACCTCGTCTAATGACGCCCTTTAGATCGCCGATTATTGCCAAGTGCTTCCTTCATTTCGACTCGAATGCTCACATTTTCCAAGTATCCAATGTAAGTTTTCGAAAGTTATTATTTGAAAACTTCTCCAATAGATCCGTTAATAAACTAACATTCTGGAAAGATGATTCACACGCCAAAAAATCACAAGGTTAGCGGCTAGGAGTTGGTAGCCTTAAATAATTAAAAATTTTTATTGTAAAAATATAAGATAAAATAAGCAAAAGAAGGGAGAAAATAGAATACAGAATTGGTTTCTGGTTCATCGAAGATCATCAACATTTTCTATAGAATCTTATCTTTCACAAGAGATATATAAGGAATCCTCTTTAGGTATAAGGTTACCATTTCGACATGCGATAACCAGACGAGATATTGTTACTCTCTATAAAGGACAGAGGTAAATGCAGGGGTGACATCATTTCTCACGATATCCTAGTGAAATTTGAAATCAACCCTGAAGCTTATCTCCCTTTCTCAAAAGCCAAACATCGCCGAAGGCATCAGTGGGTCTTCAGCGCACGGATTGAGAGTCTGAAGATAAATTTTATAGCATTTCGCGTTAGATGTATATATCTATTTTGTATATCCCCCTGAAAATTCAATAGGTTCTTGACTAACCCGATCGGTGACCGAAAGACACGTTTTATACACAATGAAGAGTGGATTCATGAGAAAAATGGATATTCCAGCTGAATATCTAGATAATCAAAAAATTGAAATTACAAATATATTCATCTTAAATATCTGGATATTTAAGCTGAATACAGACAGACTGAATGTCTGAGATGGCTGTCACATAGTTATTCACTATCCAACATATTAACGTCGAATATCCATTTTTCTCCATATGGCATATGAAATCAAAATCATAATCCGATTAGGAATCTGTTCATTAGTGCAAAACAGTTTTCGATCAAAGTTAGTTTGGTCCCTCCCACTACGATAATGAATGCTTTGCATCCGTAGTCTCCACTGTGTTGAGGTATAGCCCTATAAGCCTCAGTTGGTAGCAGATTTTGAATCTGCAACTCGCACTTAGTGCGGTATATAGAGAAATTACGTGGCGGGAAATTCAAAAAGTTAGGACGTGCAACATGTTCAAATGTCCCTATCTAGCTGAGACCAGCGCGGGCGAGTAAAGCCCGCGTGCATCAGTGCCCGATACAAAAGCACGTAACGAGAACGTGTGCGACCAACTTGGTGAAATTAGCCACCTGCCTGCCTCCGATGCCTGTGCGACCACTTGGTCTCACGACACGTCGGAATTCCAATTTCCCGTGTACGTCTACGTATATATAGTGGGGTTGCACGTGACCCATGGCCATGCGACGTCGGTTTGTGTATGTATAATAATGATCGATAGTGATCGGCACCGTCCATCAAATAGAGTGCGATAGGGTCCGAGCATTGAAGCACTTCAATAGAACGAGCTAGCTTGCGATGCTTCCACGTAAATATACAAGGAAATTCAGGGAGGTGGAAATGGCCCATATTCCTTCGTATGTATACGTTCTTGCTATGATTGATGACAATGTCCATCCATCCATTGCGATTGGTAGGACAGATAGTCTCTGCTTGCGAATATTGTTACACTCGTTCTATGCCTCGGGGCATTGCTGCACGTGTCGAAAACGCGCATCTCGGGAAATTACGGGAGGATCATATAATACTCGAAATAATTTAAACTGAATTTGTGTAGATAGAGGGGCTGACCCATTTTGCACTACCCCAATTTATGCAAACAGCCGCAAGCAAACTTTCACAGCTTCATGCCGCTGAAAATACTGCGATGACAACAATTTCTATTTCGGAGATTCGTGTTTATGATTTATGCAATTTTTTCCCTTGAATTTAAATGCAATAGAAAATGTGTCGTTAGAGCAAACCCCAGGATTCGCTTTTATCCGAAACAAGATTTGTGCGAAAAAATGATGATGTTTAATGTCTCTTGCTCAATTATTAATAAAATACTGTCTGTTTACACATAAATCGTTCAAGAAAGTGCAGTTTTTGTATTGTTTTATAACAATACAAACTGAATGATTATTAATAATGTGTGTAAAATTTAGCGTTTTCGTCGACATGATATTATCCGATGAATATTGAAGTAAATCTTCTCGTTACGACCTACAATTGATTACGACACTGGACAAACATAAACGGTAGACCGATATTTATGAATTGCAAACTGACTATCATGGGGTTAGCGTCACAGTGCTATTGATATGCATATCCTACTGCAATATTCATAGTACATTGCTACAGCGGCTCAATTGAAATCTGCGAACATGTGGGTGTTTGACCATGAACGAAAAGAGACTTTGTATGTGTTACTCGCGAACCTTCATACATTTGATTGAATTGAATCGCGCCAAAATTTGACGGCGACACTCCAGCTCGTTGACACACAAATACTACGAAATCTCGAGAGTGTTTCTGAGTGCCATTTTCAATTTGAATCTCTCTGCTTCCCTTCCGGTAAAATAGAAAACGTGTCGTTCGTTGCACAGCACGGTCATTTTAATCGCAGACGAATTGTCTAAATTCCGGCGTTGTTCGTGAAGCTTTGTGTCACACTTTGAACAGCCGACATCGCTACGACGAGCAATGATTGACGAGTTGGGTGGCCAAATCGGTTTGACGGATTGGTACGAAATAGATGAGAGGGTTCAGAGAAGTAATGCTTGCAACAATTTCGCGGTTGAATGATCGAGCTTTGAGCGGCTCTTGTTAATTGAACTAATACGTCCAGGATACTGAAATTCGTCAAGGAAAGCTTAATTCTTTTCAATGGAGTTTTTAAACCCTGCTTACTTTAGAAAAAAGTAAATGAAGAGAATGTCGGGCAGCGGAGGCAATTGCATGAATGCTGAGTCAGTTTAAGAAGTTAGCAAGAAAAGAGAATCCCGCATTCATGTAATAAAAATTGTTTTGTAGAATTCTTAAGTACTTTCGAAGTACCTACTATCTCAATTTTTCTTTTTATTCATATTTGATTTCGTTAAAGGCTTATTATTTAAGTGTCTAAAATACTCATTAGTGTAATTGTATTATTCCAACTCAGCGAGCTAAAACAGACAGAACTGAAAATGAATTCTAGTTTCGCGCCTTTTTGTTCACACGTTGTCGAACACAAAATTGATTAACGTTGCCCCACACGATTGTGTAAATAGGGGATGTCGAAAGGTGCAGTAAAGAAGAAAAGGGGGTTCTAGCACATCCGAGTGTTTTGACCAGGATGGTGTTCACTGGCATTCAGAGACTCAGCGAGCGAGATTAAAGGACTTGAATCGCAGACGGATTACTTGTTATGCAAATTAAACCTGCCTCAGCCGTTCCGACCTATCCATCCTCTCTCCATCTCGGTTGTCCTGCAGATACAGCACGTGTACATAAAGACCTTTTGCTAAAAGGCGAGTGACTCGTTATATTAGCTCGTCGTTCTCATCTCCCTTGTCACAGAAACTTTCTCTAGAACTTTGCAATTTTCGCGGAAGATAAAAGCTATAAATGAACTGATCCTCTTTACTTAAGAAAGAAGTGAACAAAGCTGAATTCTTCTACCTTTCAAGCTAAATTCATAGAGAGAATTGTATAATTCACAAAACTATTAAAAGTTCACTTCTTAAGCCCCTTGCACACACTTTTGCATAACGCATAAAGCATAGCGCATAAGGTTCTCGACCAATCACAGGCTTCGAGAGAACCTTATGCGCTATGCTTTATGCGTTATGCAAAAGTGTGTGTCAGAGGCTTTACCATTTATATGCACATAATTATAATTCGATGTAAGGAATTCATGTACATTCGACCCTGGTAGTATAAGTCCCCCTGGGATTAAGTCCATCTTAGAATTTTAGCCGGCGCTCGCTGCCTCGCAATCTGTGATGAGGGATTTGAGAGGCAGGATGAGGAGCGCTCTACCTGCTCCTCAGGCGCCTCGAGCTGAGCTGGCGCCTGTAGCGCAGCTTGTTTATCTCATACAAATTCTAGGAAGCGTATCACGGCCAACTTCAGACCATGCCCAAAAAGGGTCGAACTTTTCGAAGGGTACTTCCAGGGTCGAGTGTATTGAACTTTAGACCTTTTCAATATGGATTTAGAATTAATGGAAACTTCCATTGATGTTAAATGTGAAGACTATCTTCAGTCTGTATAATATTTGCAAAAGGAATAATATACAGTATATACGACTGTTAACTAAGGAAAGCATACACTCAGAAAAAAGGAGAGATTGATCGTGAATATCTTCTGAACTATTCTCGCTTTTGAAAGAATATTTTATCTTTTTATATAACTATCTCATACCACAAATCCTTTATTCCATCATAGATGGAATATGAATCGTATAAGTGTAAAAAGAATGTTCAGATTTTATAAGTAGAAATGTAGTTCAATAGTCAGACATTGATTAAGCGCCCCAGTACTTCATAAAACGATCTTATTTAATCATATGTGACGCGATCCGAGAAAAGGGACCTACTAGGCAAAAAATCGATTTTCGGATTATGATCGATTCTATAAGTTCTTTAACTGATCTTTTTAGAGGTGCAATCAGAAATTTTGTATCTGCATTATTTCACAAGATATAAATTATTGAAAAAGAGTTTTTGCACGCGTGCCTATAGCTCGAGATTTCTTCAATCGCTCGCCCTGTAAAATTTCACTTTTACCTAGTAGGTCCCTTTTCTCGGATCGCGTCACATATTCATTTTTTTCGAACCATCACTTTGAGAACCTCTTTTTACAAGATCGTTTTCTAACGTTAGAAAGAAAAGGACGCAGGTCTAAAAGTGGTAAAATTACAATGACTTTTTTTAACAGAGAATGTTTCATACAAGGCTTAACCTTATTTCAAGAATTTTTTTCTTTTTGAATTAACATAGAACGAAGCAATATAGAAGGAGGTTGCAATGCTGATCGATAAACCACAGGAAGCTGCTTATACATTCTTGTAGAATAGGCTGCGTAAACATTTTAAGTACGTTTTAAAAATCTTAAAACAACCTCCAAGATCCCGGCTGACAGAATCACTTTTAGTAAAGTGAGTTTAGAACAAGTTCGTAAAAGTAGGTGTCTTTAAAGAGTTGGTTAAAGTGTGTTACCATCAGGCTGTGACTATGAATTTTTTGTCAGGACAAGAATACTCTCAGAGGAAAATCTGAACGTGGTAAAACTAACGCCCATGCTTATGGAGGACGTAAAGCTTATCGAAGGAAAATAAATAAACAAATTATATAATAAATAAATATATACCTATATATTATTTTTATATATGTGAAAAAACTTGTAATTGCTTTTCTTCCTCATTTTTTGCACAAAACTATTTCTCTAGTGTAATCTTAATGTCATGGAAAAGCAATATTAGAAAATTTTAGCGCGTCGAACATTTCCTAGGATAACTTTTTATCATGAAAGTACTCACAGGTACTTCTAGCAGTTTTATACCTTTGGCAACCAATCCTTTTTGCCGGTAACAGGTCACGTTCAAAGTTACCTCAGACTCAACAAGCATCGCATTTCTACACTGAATCAGCTTACGTGGTCCAACTTGAAAGCATGCCTTTCCTATTATAGGTCTGAACCAAAGTCGGAATTATCGTGGCAACGCCACAATTTTGATTGACTTTCACCTTTCACAACGAATAAGTGAAGGATCGACCTTTACACTTTTTAAGAAAATATCGATCAATTTCTACATTCTTAAACAATACTCTTTTTTATCAATTCTAAGGTGTTTCAAGGTTGAAATTCAAATATCCAGCATGTTTTAAATGCAAATTGCACTTGCTAATGAATTTATTTCTTATCCGGCTTATAATATCTAATTTTCATGTGCTCAATATGTATAGGAAGCTTACAGTTGCAAAATTACACATAATTTTGATTAGCATTACATGAGGCAGTCTACATGTAAATTTTCACTCCACCTTTCGCGCTTACTGAAACAAGTGTGAACTAAAATTGGAATTCATCAAAGATAATTGGAATGTATAATTCTATATGAAAACTTTTAAATATTTTCCTGTTTTCTCTACCAAATGTTTTCAAAACTAAAATTTTTATCAGAGCACATCATCTTAAGAAAATATCTTATATTATATATTGACTCATAAAAGTTATTTCTGGCAAAAAAAAACTCTGATTTAACCAATTGTGAGTAAAATGAAAATCGCATATACTGAATACATAAGAATCTTTCATCGCAGTGATTGGCAGAAGTCAGTATAGCGGAACATTCGGTTTTCCAATAATATGCCTCGTTCTGTGCGACAAAAGCTTCAATCCCAATACGCCGTTGCTGATAGAAATCTATTACAGTTTCTCACATCCTTTTTGTGCGCGAAAAATATTCTTGTTATACCTGACATACAATATAATAATATTTATTATAATATGTACTTTAATTCAGTGCAATAAATGAATCTGCACTTTATTGGTTTTATTGATATAACGCGTCGGGTAGAGGCTCTTCCAATACCTTTTCGACCTTTTAGTCCAAACTGGTGATCTTTCCGAGATGCAAGAAGTAGTGATAGTATTTGTTTCTTGAAATTAAAGAAAAAAATTCCCTTCATGCACCACACTTTTGATATTGTGTGTTGCACTACTCCAATGTCTCGCGAGCAATTTTATTAGCCGCTTCTTCACATTTTATATACTTATTGGAGAGTAATGTACAGTAAAGTAGGGTAAGGAATGACAACAGCACACGGTATGCCCCAACGGGCACCCATCCGAGTACTAACCGCGTCCAACGTTGTTTAACTTCAGTGATAGAACGAGAACTGGTGCTACTGGTACAATAATAAAATTTAAATTGATAAATGCAACTACATTATAGCTATATAATAATGAAGCAGCAATTTAGGTTCTTTGATTTAATAAAAATTGAAAAATTAAAAATAAACTCGTGTAAATTTGACGAGATTCCCTGAATTACCGTTAATGAGAAACACTTGCACATTTCGGAAAATCGTGTTACGAAAAGCGTGGAGTTGTGTAAGCACCTAGAGCGACAACTTAAATTAAAAGATGTACTCATCATTAACACTCTCTGATTAACATCTGCAGTTTTAAAAATGTAATAACATGCTTTAAAAAAATAAACTGGTTTTCATTCTTCTTCAGAAAATATTTTCAAAAGAAGAATGATTTTCTCTGCTGGGATAAAAATGTCGGCCAATGATCCTTCTTGAAGGTAGAAATTCATGGTAAAATTGTCGATTACTCCTGCACTGTAATAATTAATTAATTAATTATTACTGTACTCAAAAATTCATTGCCCTCAGAACCACGCATTTAAGAATTCATTAGCTGGGCGCAAGGCACGCCTGATGCTATAATTCTCTGACGAAGGTCTGCCAGGTAAATAAATTGTTTTTATGCATCTGGTCTGTGATGTTCCAGGAGACAAGGATAATTATTATAATAATAATAGATAACTGGGTATTTTTTCATTACGTAAGAGTGAGAAATATTTTTTACTTGTCTTTTATATCGACGAGGTTGTATTTTTAAAATCAGATGAAGACTTACATTCATTTAAACGAAAAGAGCCATCACGAGGTGCTTCGAGTAAGCTTCATTCTAGAGCCATCGTAACAATACGTCGATTTTCCTGTGAGTCTACCAGCATTTCCGAGAAGTAAATTAAACCAATTCTAGTTCTCTATAGCTGGACTCTATGGCTCTTCCAGGTTTTCAGATTCCCTTGTCGACGTCGATGACGTCGTCAATGATATTCGAGTATGTCATTAGGTTCTGTTCGTTTCACATTTTCTTCGGAAATATTGGAAATGAACACTTTAAACTGAAAATAACTCGACTAAAGCAATATATACTATTCTAGAGATTCTGATGAGAACTTTAATCAAGATAATTGCAATAACTCTTGAAATTGTATCTCACATTCTGAGTTCTCGAAGTTGTGTCCTTTGCGAGAGACACAAATCATTTTTAACATAAAAATTACTACAATTACACATTACACATTTACTTTCCAGGTGTTGATAAATTTCGGCAATGAAGGGCTGAAACAACTTTAATTTGCAACTTAAAGATTCCTATATTCATTATTCATAAAGTGAGAAAATAGCAGACATCAGTATTTCTTTCAATTTCCGGGAACTCGTTCTCGTGCTTCTTTTCTGTACATTCAACCCTTCTTTCAATATGTCGAACTCATATCTCATGACAGTGGACTTATCGATTTCTGGTATAATTTCTTGAATCAGTTTACTGAAGGTGCGTATGAAATATCGATCTGTAGAAATCACTTACTTGCTTTTTGATCGTTCTACTGAACTTTTTGCGAAGGCTGAATTCACTTTTATCAATAATTTATTACGTAATAGTTCCGTATGGGAGAAAATTGTTATGAACACGCAATATGAATAAAATCAAGAGAGTAAAATTTTTACAGTTGAAAAGAATTGAATTTTCTTTCAAAATTTATCTATGTACATTGATTCTCCTTAAATTTACATTTATCAGGAATAAAATTTTAGAATTGGGTAGGAAGATGTATATAGCTGAAATGAACTATATCTACATGTTAGTAATGTGTACATTGTACTCGGTAGAATACATATGGACATTCTAACGCCTTACAAGAGGTCGCTATAATGAGCACCCCGACCTCCACATGTAGGCCAAGCACTGAGGGACATATAGCTACTGCCTAGACTTCATAGGACGTTGAAATTCACTCTTGTTAAAGTACGAACAGTCAAAAGAAATTTGATGAAAAGATCTAAACATGTACTGTGTATCCTACGTATTATGTATGCAAGTAACACTAATGTGTGCAATTTTCCAAATTAAAGAAGGACTTTTTTTCACTTTAAAAAATTACAAAAATTGAATATAGAATTTGAAAAGGAATGTTTAGGACCTCATAGTTGTTGAGTTAACTGTGCAGGGTTTGTGGAGTATTGCAGTGCAGAGCTTTAATCTGTACCTTACCCTCTAAAACCTTGTGCTTCTCGCCATTGAAGTTGGATTTACGCGGCTTGCTTCGTTCAGTATTTTGCTCGGTATTTTCGGTCGACCAGTTTCAAAAGGACAAAGGGACTTAATGTGAAGAGAAAAATTCAAAGAAGCTTTCATTAAGGGGGAAGATAGGTTTAGGATCACGATTTTTGCTTGCTTTTCATAATTCTTTTTCGCGGAGAAGGAATTAAAAGAATTCATTCAAAATTTGGCAATACTTTATTAGTATTATAAAGTAACTTTTTGAATTTTTTCAAGTCATTCTAATAATAAATGCGGGTAATACGGGTCGCCGCCCATCGAGCCTTGCCTCGAACCTGCGCTGTCCTCGTGCAGGCTAGAGGGTGCAATTTTGATCTGAAATCAAAACGGCTCCGGGATTACTTTAAGAACAGATTTCTTAAGAATATGAACCTAAACCCGATCGAAAAACTTGAATTTTACGCGTTTGAGAGATGTTTCATCGAAAAAAAAAATACTTTAAACAATAATATTGAATCAGAGTTAGGTTCATGTTCGGCGAAATGATATAAAAAAATATGTACTAAATTTCAAATCGATCGGTTGAATACTTTTCGAGTTAGGTTGCACGCCAGTTGAAAAAAAAGTCGCTTCGAGAAAAACGCGTTTGAAAAAAAATCCCGAAATCTAGAAATTTTGAATATTTCAATAATGTAGAGTGTTTTCCGATCAATCAGCGATTCCAGCACCATATAACCATCCCTCTTCTTCCTCATAGTCATCATTTTAAGCTTGCAACAACTCTATTCTTGCTTTTTGGTCTTCTTTTGACTTTATAATGCAATAAAAAAAAATCTATTTTTTGAGCCGTCTAAACCTATCTCCCCCCTTAACAGTAGATAAAAATCCGTTTCAATCATAGATGTTGAAATGTCAGGAGAGAAAATGGACTAGGATAAATGCGTGAGAACTTGGTAGTTAAAGAAAACGAAATTTCAAATATTTATTAGTTTAATAGGAATCGCTTATTAAGGCCATGTATAAGTCACGTGACTTGACGCTTGTAACCATATTTCAGGTTGTCAGGTATCTCATTAAAAAAACTAACAATTAAATTTAATTGTTCGTAACAGATAAACGTAAAGAAACCGATAAGGAACGTTTATCTACTGGTTAAAATGCATTTTTTCTATTTTTTTTTTTTTTCAAGTGAGGTGCCTGAAAAAATGAAACCCGGTAGGGTAGGATAAGTAATACATGGCCTTAAGGATGAAGTTTAGGAAGAAGAATCGACATCAAAATTCAGTATTTCAATCTTGTATCTAGTGGTACATATCTTCTTTTTCCTTTTTGGGGTATTTCATTTCCTGAAATGAGTACTGATACCTATCAATTATCTATATCGGAACCCTTCCGCACTTCTGAAATCGACTTCTCTGCAACTTCAACTCTGTAATCAGGGTCCAAGGTCTTTTCAAAGTCCAGAAGCTCCGATTCAATTATATCCAAACGTGGATCAAAGTAAGAATCGGACCTGCAGAGAAAATTCGGTTAAGTGGACATCAAATAAAAGATGGTAATTGATTTAAGAGATTATCAATCTCGCTGGAGCGAGATTCAATTTTTTAAAACAGATTAAATCTCTCCAAAATTACCTGCTGGCCTCATCATTAAAAATATTTCTTTCATATTAATTAACGTTACAACAAATATTTCAATAAAGGACCTTTTAGGAATAATATCTTGACGTTGCTCAGTTTTTTTAGAAGAGGTATCATCACAAGTTGATTGAATTTCCGAGGGAAATATGATTTCCCTCTCTCCCAATCTCAATGCTTTTGGACCTCCTTTGATGGTTTCAATTTTCAGGCTAGATAGTTTAACTTCTTTTTGCTGCACAGAATATTCAAGTACTGAACTTTTGAAGATGCCTCGTAATCCTTCTAGCCACCAAAAATTCACTTGAGATAGTGGATCAATTTTTGCTGCTTTAAGGATGCGTGTACTAGTTTTGAAAGGGCTCTTGTTAACCTCATTTGATGATTTCGAAACGTTCTTCATGTAACAAGTCGCGCTTCTATTTTTATCGAAGCTGAAGAGTGATGTGAAGGTCTTATGCGATAGCATGCTTCTGTCGTACTTGAATATTTTAAACATTCTGCTGATAAATCAGTAACGCTACGAGAAATTTTGAATATTTTACATTTATGACATGTGAAAAAAGATTTCAGATAAAAATGACAGGTTGTGACAGAGAAGAAGAGGCATCCTTCCATTGTTTTATAAACAGCTTTTGCATGTTATAGGTTGAGTGCTCAAATTGACGTGCTATAAAATGCAACGAAATATTTTAAAACGTTTTTAATAATTCAAACAAATTCAAAATACTCTGACCTGATAAATATAGTATAATAACTTATTTAAAAATGTAAGAAAAAAATATTACTGGGACGCAAATTATCTTCAGAAAGTTGAATGTGTCGAAACTTTATTTGAGATATAGGAGAATTTACCGCAACTGGGAAAAATGATTTAGAGAACATTTAGGTGATAATTTGAACTTTAGCTTTAAAGCGGAATCGCTTTATCGAGTCGGCTATTATCTGAAGGTAAAATTACTGAGATGAATCGATTCTAATAATATATACGGGGTCGGTGGAGGTGTCGAAAGAGGATGCAGGCAAGTACAAAGGTAATTGGTCGCCTTCTGTACAGACAAAGGCAGTATATTTTGTAACAAATGAAGCCCATTTAGCTTTGTTACATATTGTCGAGGTGCAAAAGTCTACAATTACATTCAGCGCCATTTACCTCCAATAAAAGACTGCAGGTATCTACAGATACAGCTTTCAGAGAATTATCACTCTTGAGTGCCTTTCGCAGTATTATAAGATCTTGAGAAAAATATTGAATTATACTTTTTTAACATAGAAAAGATAGATTTTTTATCAAAGAATTTAAATAAATAAAAAGCATTTATTGATTCGTCCTAGTAAAACTAAAGGTTTATAAATTTCATTTTTAATTTTAGGGATGAGGGCGCTGCATTGCGACACTCCGCCCCTTAACCGCACAATTTCGTACACGTTCTAACGGCGAACATATTTGTGTTATTTTTTGCGCTTAAAATTCTTCAGTTGATTTGCTTTTATTGCCTGCTTGGTTTACAGCCTCTTTCTGGTGCGGTAGTTGATAAATGCGCGACGAAATAAATATAAAATTTCGTACTATTCACTTTACTCAAATTCTTATTGTCCTAAATTTATTTATCACCAAATAAAAAACGCTGGTATATATAATACATCAAAAAATGGCTTATCCATTGATATAAAAGCTCGAATGACTCAGGTTTCTGTAAGGAAGCTTGGACCAAGTTGAATCTCGGTTTTCTTAAAAGAGAAACCATATTTTCGTCTTAGAATCTCCTTTGCTAGCCGTATAATGTCCGCGCTGAAGATTTCTTCGTGGGTAGGTTTCAAATAATCAAAAGCTTTTGCCCAGCATCGCACAGTTCGATCAATACGTTCAGTATTCACCTCAGGTTTCAGCGCCTCGTACTTTCAAAGAAGAGCTAAAAGTAAGAAAAAGGGTTGGAGTGAGAAATACCCACCGAATCGTACCGCAATTTGTCGGTTACATTGGATGTCCATTTCCTATCGTTCCATTCATACATGTTCGAATATAGACGCAGACACGATTCTAAATGGACATCCAGAGGAAGTTGCAATTCTCATATCCCGTTTCTCTCCTCCTGTCATTCACATTCCTTTCATCGATAAAGTGTTTTGGGTAATTCGGTTGGTTTTACAAAACATGCGAACAATCATTTTTAAAATTATTAATATTATTAATATTCTTATGTAATACCGATGTTAGAAAAAATATAAGAACTTTAAAATAGAAATGCCCAAGTATCTCATATTACGCCCTCCACATAAAAAATTGACAAGTTTTGAAAATTTCGCTTCAATTTCAAGGTGACTTTCGATAAATCAAGTGGAAACAACCGGTGTGGCGCGGCAAACAATTAGCGTTGGAATACTGCACACATGGCTTTGCAGTTTTAAGCAAATTACTGCCGGCTGGCACCTCGACTTTTTTCTCAAACGAACATGTGCCGCGATTTACGAGATTTAGGGTTCTGGTGAAAAGAATACCTCTTAAGAGTCCAGAACAAGACGAGAATTGAATTTTTTTTTAATTACGCAATTTCACTGAATAATTGTTCCTATCTTCTGTATCTTAGACATCTTTCTAAAGTAGTCTCTTAAAGTAAAAATTATCGCCATTTGTTCGGGAAAATGGAGGAATTCAATAATAATTGACGTTTATTTCAAAACTTTTTAGAAGAAACTGCTCGTCGTGCTCAACTAGTTTTATAAAGTAATGAAAAAAAAATTCGAACGGAAGTGACAAAAGAGGAGCCAGAGTAGTCACTGGCTGTTCATTCTTCTTCCTAAAGCGAAAAGACAGCCAAGCTTTTGTTGGAGCTGTCGTAATTTTCGAGTGAAGAGTACGAAAAACGACTTGTACGTTTTATTGACATACCGAGACGAAGAAAGGGCAGCGGTAGTTTGACGTGTGCGAAGTTCGGTCAGAAGTAAAAGCAATGTTGCAATCTGACAACATTCGTGTCATTCTTGCCTGGCGTGACTGGATCGAGGAGTTTTCGTGTGCTCACGATTTCCAAGTAACGATTGCTTTACCCTCCGTTCGTTTTAGCTACGCTTCACGATAGGTACACAATCCGCGAGTAATCATATGCATCAGGAAACGAATACATCAAGGAACGTAAAATCCACCTGCGATCCTTCCATCTTTCCCTTTTTGTAACTAATTTTGGTCAGAATATAAAATTTACTAATGAATAACATTGGAAATTGAACACGAGATACTTTTAAAAAAGTAACTTGCAAGATTAATATGAAAAAAATTCCAAGCGTAATTTATCTATGCTTTTATAACAATCTTGCACATATTCCAATCTACATCTATATGATTTTCAGCTTGCGTTCTAAACTCTAAAGTATTCATGAATATCTCATAAAGATAAAAAAGAGTATTACGGAATTGTAGTTGCATACAAATGGAGTGCGTTACAAAATTCAAAATATAATATGCTACACAAATTTAAAAAGTACATCTAAATTCACGAAAAAATTTAAGTTCGTTTAAAATTCGTCGCATGAATCTTTATTATCAGTATCAGCATTTATTGAAATAAAATTGCCAAAAATCCTTCAGTTGGTTAACTGTCGTAAATAATGATTCCTGCTTCGAAAAACAGCATTTTATGCCCGCTTTACAGGCACGAAAAACGGCCAAATTCATTTGAAAACGCAGAAAGCTTAAAGTACAGTTGTAAAAATAATTCAATTGATAAATTCTCCCGAGTGGAATGATCTGCGAATCTATCTATGCACCCTCATTAAGATCTCATTTGGGAAATTGTCGAAGCGTTCCCTTGAATTTAATTTATAAACCCAGCTTTCAGTAGTGGCTGAATTCTATATATTTACATAATCTCGTCTTAATGATCTTCCAGAAAGCAAAGGCAACTCAATTGTACCAAGTGAAGTGCAAAAAGTCTAATCTGTTTATCTAGTGGGCAGACAATCCATCCAAGGTAATTGAAATCCACGCGGAAAGCTGCGGCTCTCCGGAGATTGCCATTAATTAGACCCATAGATCACTGCGAACATGTTGTGACAACTGGCCAAGCTCTTCCCTGGATACCTGCTCGTCTTTGCCTATACTATGCTATAGAACCTGGTAACATGCTACACAATCTCGTAAGTTGACCCAACAAGTCCCATAGGAATCGTCAAAAGTCCATTACATCACGTGGTTAGTGCGTGGAAAATAAATAAAAATATAAAAACAAAATTAGAAGTAGAAATTTGTGTGATGCTAGTCCAAAAATGTAGTTTTTTATGGTTTCGCAGCCTCTCCCTTTTAACATGGGATCTGATCTTTCACACATGATTTTGTGCACGTTTTATTAATTGCTGAATAAATAAACGTTTTTCTAAGGTCTTTTTTCTTTAGTGTCTCTTAAATAAGGTAAAACACTCTCACAGATGATTTCGTTACCTTTCTTTGTGCTCCATAAATATTTGATTCCACTGTAGCAGTATTCTCCCGGGTTTACTGGCATCTTTATTGTAGCAGCGCCACTCTAAACATAATGAATCGATCGACCCACTAAATATATTGTTAGTATATATATTGTGTAATATATTGTGTACTTAAACAAGTTGCAAAGAGAAAAACAGCTGTTTCTCGAATTTTAATTAAATCTAAGTTTCTTAGAATATCTTCTATTTTCCTGAATATTCGAGAGCTGAAATTTCAGCTCCTAGCGTTTTGTCCTAACTTTAAAGCTTTGAGCACGTGATATATCTAGTAAAATTTTATTAAATACTTAATTTATATTTCTTCTGCCTCTTTCCACTCATAGAGAAACACACCCAAAGGATAAGTGTGGACAGAATATCCATCTAAGGATTAGAACACGATATGAAACACGCAGTGTGAGAAGAAAATTTAAAGACACAGCTTTCATCAGAAGAAATTGAATTCTCGACAAAAGCATAAACATGATTTGAAAATGCAGGAAATTTATTTGAATATATGCCCTGATGCTCATACATTTCCTGTAAATGCGCGAATGAATGCTTCAAATGCACTTTTAAATTCAATGAAATGTACAGTCAACGTCATATATGCCCAGGGTTGTGCAGTGACGCGTCACTCGAGGTTTTTTACGTATTATACATGGTTTTCTACTTATGTAAATTACGTATTTTACGTAGAAAACCCCCCACTCCATATGAATTTGGTGTTTTCGACAAAACAGGAACGAATTTTTGTATTGATTGCATTTCAAACAATTTCAAACTAGAAACAGTTTTAAAATATTGATTCATTCACATTGAAAATAATTCTGTATGCAAGAAGCTTTTAATGCATTTTTTAAATTTTTAGTTGGAACAATATTTCTAGATAAAATAGAATTATGAAAAAGTCATTCACTTGAACGTTCAAAATTTCGGATACATCAAAAGCTTTCGTTCTAGCTAGTCGCAAATGTTCAAGAGGTTTAAATACAATAATAAAGGTGAGACCAATAATTTCAGTTCACAACTGAATGTTAATACGACAAATTGACGTGTCACAAATATGTTTTACTGGACCGCCATAAATTCTATTTCAGGGAAGTCTTGATAATGTTAGTTCGATTTAGGAAATAATTGGTTCCCCGTCGAGTTTCCACTTGCATCCGACAAGCTACTCCTACTGCTAATCCACGAGCCGAATCAAATTGGAATTGGTCGCGGTTTAATTTGAAATGTTATTTTTTTTCTACACTCAAAGTACTGTGCTTCTCGTGCATCTCGCACTCTGCATGAAACGAGAAATTGAATTGTAGAGATGAAATTCTACGTGTAACTCTCGAGTCCTAGATTTTCGATCAAATAAAAACAAAAATAGTATACTCTCTACCTTATTTTCGATTTCGAAACGCGGAATGTTGGAGAAAAGTCACAAAATATGAGTACCACTACAAAGTGAAAAAAAAATATCATAATATTCGTTAAGTAAAATTTTAGCCACACCTGGTCAAGTATAATAGCTGTTGATACATAGTTACACGTTTGAGAGACGCTGTAACGCGATGCGTATATCTGTCAGGGACGAAGTGGTTGCAGAGCTCAGTAGACCGGCCACGCAGCAATACATCAAGCCAAGTAATTTATAGCAACCCCGAGTAGGTTCAAAAGTTAGACCTCAAAACCAAGAAGGGCTATCTACAAGGAAATTCTGATATCACCTAAGGTGCATTTTAGAAGAAATTACAATTTCAATCTTTATTGTAATGCTTTTAGATGTTCCCAAATCAGAAGCATAATTTATAAACTTACAATACAATGCACAATCAGACGTTGAAACTTTTCGAAAAAGTGCCTTCTCGTATTTCGCTTCAATGCTGCTTTGGAGAATCAAATCAATCAGAAGGAAAAACTTACTTACTTTTTGTTAGGAGAATTTGCGTGTACATATTCCAGAACTTGAGTTCTCTCTTTCCTGGGATGTAAACTAACCTCCATATTTTCTTCCTGTCTGGCACGTTCTTCCCATGGGTTGGCCACAAATCGAGTAGGGTTGGTAGAAACTTTTCCTGTCCCTAAAACAAATTCTATTTGAAATTCTTGAACGCGAACGGATGTTCGTAAATCAAAATGTGATTTCGAAAGAATCAAAAAGTACAAAAATACTTTTTCTATATAAAAAAATGTTTCAGTAGGGTCTCAATTTTATATCAAAGGTTTATGTGAAATAAGAAATCTTCTTTAATTTAAATCGACTAGGACGTTTCATTATTAATATTAAATTAAATATTCATGATAATGAGTTGAACATGTTTTCACAGCTAGTTTCTTAAAATAAAAAAGTGGTGCAAATTTATATTGACAAGAATTTGCGAACGACGACTGTTTTCGAAGCTACCATTTCGGAGTATGGAGTGTCACGTATCCAACAAGTTTACTTCACTGCAAACACAAGCGAATATCCTCGTAGGTAAAATCAGATGAATTTCAGTGAACAAACAAACGTAACGCGAATGCGAAGAATAGACATTTGCGAGGCTTCTAGGTCACGAGCTGCGAGAGAGTTAGATTTCCATTGTTTTGTCAGAAATGTGTGGTTATTAAATTTCGTCGCCTGCTTGCTTTCCAGATATAGTCGCATGTAAAACATGCAAAAATGCTTTTATTCAAGAAATCAAAGCTCGATTCAATTTCAATACTATGAGGATTCTTATTCCGATACACGATTTCTCAAGTACAAGAAATATTTCTTTGACGCACAATCAAGACGATTTTTTTTTTGATGCAAATAATCATTTCCTTTTCTCTACTATTATTGCAGTACTATTTATATTATAATGAATTTATATTATTTGAATTTCGTGATCCAGAGAATAAGTATAAATTGTCACAGAAGGAAAATTAGAGACTCAGCAAATATTCTGTCAACGTAAAAGAAATTTCTTCAAAATAAGGTCATAAGATACAATAAATAATGTTTTTTCTTTGTGAAGTTTTTCTTCTTTTATCTACTTCACATCCAATTTGGGATTATTTAGAGTATTCAATTCTGAATAGTTTAAATTAACCATGAAAATTGTGCACGGCTTTCTATTTATGTTTGGATTTCTTCAACAATATGCAGTATGTCAAAGACAAGTTTGTGTTGAGCAGTACTTTGAAGAAAGCTGAAAGGAGGCATGTCCCTTATATAATGAGGTACTGAGTTGGTTTACAAACATAAATAGAGCCTTAGATGGTTCCGCGATGTCCAGATGAAAGTCAAAAAAGGGATGGCAGATACAACCGAACAAGAGCCCTTTTCTACAAAAGAAAAAGTAATAATACAGAAGAAAAACTCAAATAAGGAAATATTTTAGTTTCGAAAAGTCTTGAAGACTAAATATTTTGTATTGAAACCTATTTTACTCGTGCAACAAAGACGAAGTACATTACTCAGACTTGGCAATTAATAAAAGTACGGTTCAAAGACTCTTTCTTCGACGAGCACACACAAAATTCCGGAAGAAAGCACGAGTGAAGTTTCTCAATCTGGAAAAGTCTTGTGTGACAAAGGGTACAAAGGAAAAACGACTTTCCTAAGAAAGTTTTTCGTACGCTTGGGTCTTATAGCTGGAATGTGCCTGCTCAATTACATCTCTAAATTGTTGATTTCCTAGTAATTGAGTTTGAAACCAATTTCAACCTGGAAATGCTTCAAAGCAAGTTCAGAGGATGATATTTATCCTAGATTCCATTAATACATATCACAATTGTTGTATTATCAAAGAAAATCAATTTCCTCATCATCCTGCACTTTCAGACAAATTCGAGATAACAAAATCGATTCAAATCCTGGATATTTTCGAAGTAAACGTAATAAAAAATGCACATTTATACGCTAAAATAACCGAAGATATCTGTAAAAATGTTTCTACATGCTTTTTCGTTCTACATTTACTGTATTATCAATACTAGTACAACGGAAAGCTCTATGTCCGTGCAAGCAGTCAAAGTTTATTGTCTGCACATATGGAGATAAAAGGCAAATTCGAACTCAGCACGTGCGATGTAGGCGATATGCATGATATGCGTAATTTTGGACAAAGTCACGTAGCTCAGTTGGTCGTTCACATAGGCCGAGGGTGCTACTTTTTTCTTTAAATAAATCTGCAAAATATATGCATGCACGCAGGCGCAAGCCGTGCCGAGCACTTAATTTACATACTCTACATGAAATATGCATTTCCTGTAATATCAACGACGATCCAAGGATTCATATGCGCACGTCTAACTCTAATTACACTTAATGCTAGTGATGCATAACGAGCAAATATAAGATAAAAACGAGACTTGTCCCAAACATTCTAAATGTATTCAAAACATTGAGTAGATCAAGAATCCGCATGTTTCAAGCAAAATAATTAATTAAAAATACACCAATTATGTAGAAGTGATAAAAACCGCTATTAAAATGAATCATCGCAAGTTATATATATAATTCAAACCTTCCAATATGTATGTGATGTAGCAACACGGTGATCATTCTGGATCGCCGCATGACAAACGAGCTCTAAAACTTTGCAAGCTCGCTCATGTAGAATATGCAATTAATGAAATTCTTGCGGCGAATGAACGGGGAGAGATCGGAAGCTATATATGTGAGCGAATGCCGGGGACGAATATAAATTGTCAAACAAAATGACATGGTGACGATAGTGCGTGATTTAAAGCTAGATGAATACTATGGAGGAAAGAAAAAAAAGGAGATAGACCAATATGTAGCCTTGTAGTTTTGATATGTCAACTCTGTTATTCTTCTCGGGAACGACATTACAGGAAGAAGGAATGAACATAGTCTGTGCGACTCTGACACTGAATGGTGAACAGGAACAGGTTCATACATGAAACTCCCACTAATTATCAAAGTTCGACAGTTCTCCCTTTCCCACCTTGATCTGTGGATCTTTGTTTCCGCCCTCGGCCTCGCCTTGCTTCAAGCTTGCTTTAGTTCCATGTAGGTCTGACTTCAGGCATTCTGAAATTAGAAGGTTGATCGTACCTTAATATCGACGAAGGCGGTTAATATCTCTTATTATCTCCTATTCCTTGTGTCAAAGTACGACGTTTATGGCTCACATGCCACTTGATCTAAAAGGTGAACAATCTACAGATCTATTTATTATCGACATAGAAACTCAAGCCATGAAATTCTATCTAAAATAGTAGACTCAATTATTTTAAAAATATGACGAAATATTTTTAAGTTTCAGTACTACAGCGCTTTGTAAATGATTTTATCGATTATAGCAGAATTGATTGCGTATTTACTAAATAAATGCAAATTACCCGTTGTGTATCGTGAATAATTACTGCAATCTATTCCCCCTTCGCACGTGAAGCAAGTGTGTTTTAGCTCTTGTGTAAATATCCTACAATGGCTAGTTTAAGAACTGACTATAAAGACACGTATAAAATCCACGTAGTTGTACGCATAAAGTATTTTATGGAGCCGTACAATAATAACAGACATGAGGACTTAATTAATGGGTAGATTTAAGTAGACAATAAAAATGACTGGCTCTCTTGGTTAAATCGCATATATATAGATATTTGAGCATTAAGTTTGGAAAACGTGGCAACTCTTTTAAGAAAAAATGACTTTAGTCTATTAACATAATATGTTTTTAAATCTGTTTTGTGATATATACAACCCAAAGTAAATATTTCTCTTTTCACCTAGGAAAAGATTTTAAAAGGGGTTGAAACAAAGCTTACAGGAGCATCTAAAAGAAACTCTGTTAAGAAGCTGAATTTGAGGTCTCAAGCAAAGAAAAAGCGACACCATAAAGAAAAGAAAGAGAGTAATAAAAGTAAGAAGGAAAAGAGAAATAAAGGAAATATAGAAAACAAAAGAGGCAAGGGCAGAAAAAGGACACATCAAAGAGACAAACTATATATTTCAATTTGTATAAAAATTTGAAAAAAACTTGATTCACCTACAAAATTGTGAAAAAAATGCCAAAATCGTCAATCATAGCCCACTTTTTCGCATAGATTTCGAAAATCTGACATTATTCCTTGCAGGCCTGTTTAATTATGACTAAAAAGTTCTGAACGTTCAAATGAACGAATTTTTGTATTTATTATATTTTAAACTAGAAACAGTTT
>JAUESH010000024.1:19079919-19110227 GCA_032275165.1 Synergus magnus
AACTAGAAACAGTTTTAAAATATTGATTCATTTGCATTGAAAATAATTCTGTATGAAAGAAACTTGTAATGTCTATTATTATTTTTAGTTGGGACAATATTTTTTGATAAAATAGAATTCGCAAAAAATATTTTGTACATTATTTGAACGTTCAAAACTTCTGGTACGTGTTTAATTTATGAATTCAGGACACGATAAAGGGCCATAAATAAATTGATGCGTAAGGTAAGGCGAAACGCGAATGTCGACTTTCGTGTGCATGTTGCCGCGGATCCTGTTAACGATAAATTTTGGAAATTGGCTCATCATTTCTTGCGACCTTAATCAGGTGATACCAGCCTTCAGAAGTGGTAGCGGGCTAGCCTCGACATTGTCAGGCAAAAGCGGCAAAAGCACCATCTAGTCAGCCAACCACCCAGTAGGAAGAGTCAGGATCGAGTCAGACGGCTGAGGACGGTGCCAGTCTATCGTGGGCGCACGTCGCGGCACCACGTGCATCGACCCTTTTCGTAAAACCTTCCCGCCACCACGCTTACTCGAACAATAGTATAGAAACTTTCATTATTTTTCATTCATTCGTAATTAACCTATGCTCAAATTTTCGCGAGTGAGTGATATAAATTCGCCAAATATCTTATTCATTAAGCATGTATGAAAACAAATTATAGTGACTTGGAAATATAGACTGGATGTTTTTGACAGTTTGGAAGTCAGTGTGCGTCAATTCTTCAGAGTGAACGTTTTCGTGATGTGATTTCAAATGCATAGGTCAAAAGAGTCCAGATCGATGGCCCTAATATGTTACACCTGAGTGTTAAGTAGGTAGTCATTTTATATTGGACTATTATTGAAGTCTTAAAATTACTTGAAGATAATTTTTTTCAAGAATTGACCCCTACTTCCACTTTACTAATGGTTTACGTATTGATTTACTTCGTTTTATACTTGCACTGGCATTCGTTAATAATATTGAGTTGTCATTTTTAATGAGAATGAAATGTATACCTCTGAATATTGCTTTATTATATTAATGATATGTTATTAAAATAAAATACAACGTTAATAGTCCGGAATTCACTGCAGCAAGACTTCAAAATTTTAAAACAAATTTGGCAGTTACATAAGTTGTGAAATTCGGATTAAAAAATTTTTTTTTCACCTTTTTTTTCGAGAATCTAATTGAAATTAAATAACTATAGGTCTATATAAACTTCATATAGAAATATCAATTTTAAAATACGGCACATTAAGTTTTTTATGCGTGTATCTTTTTAACTACATATTCCGCTTATATGAAAATTAATAGATGTATATAAAATCAAAAGTTATGTATGAAAGTTTCGGACAGGTTTTTTAATTTTTAATAATAACTTACTATCCCCATAAAAATGAATAATGCACAGCTTTGTATTTACTGAAATGAATGCAGTGTGGGTTTTTCAAAACAAATTAATTTTTCAGAGAGAAAGTTCTCTGAACTCGCTTATCGATCTAAACATCAGAAGTATAAAACCAATTTATGTGCGACTGCTTGTTTACGTCGATATACGAAAGAAAGAGAAGATATTTATTACATAGCAGCAGCACTATTAAATATTGCAGGTTTCTTTCTTGATTCTTTTATAACAAAAAAAAGTCTTTTTGAAATTATTTTTCATGATAAAAATGCTTCGTTTATATTATATTAAACTCTAGAATGAATGTGAAATTTGTTGAAACAAGTCAGGAATAGTTAATAAAAATATAAAGGAAAAATTCTCCTTTCTGAAGCAGACCGGAATATTAAAATCGATTATAATAGTACACCCCAGAGCGAAATGAGTTTCAATGCGGTCTATAGCTGATTTGTGGAAAGGTAGAATAAAGTAAAATTAAACTGTAAATCTTTTAACGTTATAAATTTGTATGGTTCTATAATATAAAATTAAAATAAAAAATTATCACGTCGTATATTACCATTAAAATAACCATAAATATCTTTTGAGAAATCATTGCAGTCCGTAAATATAACTTTTTTTTCGATGAAACCTATATAGCTATAAAACTTGTCTAGGAACTTGAACTTTAACTCCTTTTAATCCCATCGATCTCCTGGCGAAGAGCTCAAAACTATTAAAGTCAGAAATTTCAAGCTCTGAACTAAATTATGAAGTTGTGTTGTGAGCTAAATCTCCGCCGGATAATCCTCGATGGGGTTGAATATGCGTAAGATGAAAATGAGACATATCTCTCTGTATAACGAAGCACGTATATTCACGGAAAAGCTAGATAATAAACCGTAATATTTAAATATAATATATAGATACCTAGATATTAAAACTTAATATACCTACACTTATTAAAATATATATTCCAGATATTTTAACCTCAAGTATTTTAATATCTAAACACTAAGTTTTAATATCTAGATATTATATCTAAATATCTATATAGTCGTCCCATAATTTAATAACGAGATAAAATGACAGTAAAATGATAAAATACTCATTACATTAGTAACTAAAAATTCAAAACTTCATTTATTTCACGAGAAAAAGGTATAAGACAATAATTAGTGTTGCGGAACAGGAAAAAGTACTAACATTTCCTAACCAGTTAGAATCTGTCACACACGTGATAAAAAAATAGAATTTTTTTCTTTTCCATATCTATTGCGAATTCAGAGCAAAACCTGTCAGAATGAATGATTACATCTAGTTAAAACTTTCAAAAAGAAAAAGTTTATAATTTCTCTAAATTGAGTTATTCATTTTTAGACGCATTCAAAAATAATTTCCCAGTTACTGAGAATTCCAGAAATGCTGATATGAATTTGAATGCTTAAAAAATATTGCTGCAGTATAAACGTAGCACCTGTGAAAGTACTCGATTTCGCATACTTCACTCACAGAATACTCAGAATAATTTAAATTAAATTTATTACGAAGACGGAATTTCGCGTGCTGAATGTAAATTCGTGGACAGTGAATAAGTGACGTTTGTTGCAAATTTTGAATCGTGGGCGGAGAATAAATGTGTAGGTGTGTTAAGGAGACAGAAAAGAGTTAATTCAGTAAATTAATTTTCCTAAAATTAAAGTCTTTATGAAATCATCTTCTTTGCTTTTTTTTCTTATTATTTTGTGACTATAGCACTTTTAAATGCGCGTTACAAAGCACGGCAAATGTATTACCAATTAATAATAAACAAATATGAAATCAAGTGGCCATGAATCCAATTTGAAATTGTACATTTTTAATTTCTCCAAAATACAAAATTTTTAATTCAATATTAAATGTTTAGTTCCTGTATAAATTCATTTCAACAATTTCAATTTGTGCAGTAAATTGAGAATGGTTCAGCTGCAACCCAACTTTGAAATATTCTCAACATTACTTTTATGCAGCTCAAGCTGCTTTATATACATTTTTAATTTATTTTCCGGGAGTTACTTATTCTTTTCCTCAAAGCCAGGCTCTTCCATATTTTATAATAAAGTTTTAATTATTTTCGATAGAGTGAAAATTAGTTTATTTTTCGTGAAAAAAGCTCTACGGCGTAAAGCTGTGCATGTGTTGTTGTTATTTCGTAACGAAATGATACATTATGGTAATTGTTGAGGGACTTGAGATAAATCTGGCAGTTCACATCGTCTGAAAATCAAAAATACACTCCGACATCTGTACAAATTGTGCAGCGTACGCGAGGGAAAAAAACAACGGGTGTAGTGTGAAAAAGGAGACACGCTGGTTGTGTACGCGTGTTTCAATAAAAGAGAGATGAAGGGAAAGTGGAATTGAAGGTTGTGTTGGAGGAATTTGGGGTTGAAACTTCACGATGAGCTACCTTTAGTTTTATTCCCTCATCAGCGAGGTCGGCGTGTAATTCAATAGCTTCGCGTGTTTCAGTACGTATTACAGTATTCGCGGCAAGCATGATATCCTACATAGAAATAACTGCGAGTGAAAATCGAAGAATAAAAACAAAGAAGTCATATTCAATGATAAAGTCATTCAATGTTAAAGAAATTATTCGGAATTATGCGTTGTGCATTCTTTAGAATTCACTTGAAACCTGCATCGCAATATGAATATACATATTTTTGAAGAGGAATTTATTTAATTACTGTTAAATTGATGCATCTATTCTATAGTCCAATCAATACCATACTCCGTTTCAGAATAATCACTGCTGATATACTTTATCTCTAATATTATTAGGAATCTTGAAATATGCAAATTTTTAGTGAAAGTGATATTATCTCAGAAATAATAAATGATGAATCATCCGATAAATAGCTATTAACGATTCAAAAGTAACACTTTAAGATTATCAAATTTTGTCTGCCACTCAAGAGATATTTCATGCATTAGTCATAAGGTCTCATGCAATTGATTTTCATCCCTTGAGAGGGGTAAAAGAACCCTTGTACAGTATAAAAGTGTATTCTGTGGTTCATGAACATATATTTTATCCCACAGGGGTGTAAAATTATATTATGTATTAGTGATGCTTGAATAAAAAAAATTTTTGGATCGGACGAACGTTCTAACAAAAAATGTGTTGTTATTCCAGTATACATTAATTTCAACATCGGATTTATGTTGGCATTTGTTGGTACATCGTGGTAATTATATTACGTGAAGTACCCTCAAGAGAACGTGCTGAACTCTTGAAAGTTTCTGTCCGTTGGGCATTTCTGTGAAACACATTTTTTTTGTCTCTTTTTTCTTAAAAAGGTTTTGATGAAAATTCCTACGGAAATAAATTGAAGCGACGTTAGCAACTATATGAAAAATATGTGGAATATGAGATAATTCTGAAAACCAATAAGTTTCCTTTGAAGATTAAAATTAGCAGAGCATATTACGAGTTATAACAGGAGGAGTATATGTCAAAGTATATAAGTAGAATACATAATATGTACTTTGGGTTCGCCACAGTCATTAATGAAAGCCGTTTCAGCGTCAAATATTCAACGCATTCTAGAGTACTGGCCTAACCAACTGTATCTAAAACTAATCTAACAAGTTCCACAACCCCTTGGCGAGCAAAGGGCGACTGAGTTTGTCCTTACACTTGGTATCGTGGACGTATAATGGTAATAATTTTGGCAAACGTTGAGATTGCTTCACTTTCCATTAAATCACGGAAACCGAGATAGTTTCTGGATATATTGTACGAGTGCTTGCTACCACTTTAACCTTGCTGGACTCCCAGATAAAACACACACGATTAATTTTCTACATTGTTTGATACATAACTTCCAACAAATTATTCACAGCAAACATTAACATAACACTTTTGAATATATGTATGAAATTGTTTGAGTGCATTCAAACAATGATTTTTCTGGAAATATACAACTCTTAAACTCGCTTTTTAGCTTTCTCTGTTTAGCTGACAACATTAAAACAATTAAACCCATTTTCAAAAGCTGGATCTTCATCTGTTTAAAATTTCATGCATCGACTTCTATTTGAAAAAAAAACTTTCCATACTGAATTAATTTGTCCAGTACTTTTTCTATTGTGTCAGTACATTCCAACCTGCTTATTGCTTTTATACTATTTGATTATATAGATAAAGAAAATTGGGTGTCTGAAATTTGGGTCAGTATTCGAAGTATGGTGATTCTACGATAAAACATTTACATTAAAAGACCTTCTGGAGTATATTTTATAAAAGTATTTCAATTGGGTCATTAAAAAAAATGTCATTGTTTCATTTTCATGGCTTTATGAGAATGGTCAATTCGCATGGCTGATTCCTTTATTTTACCAATGCTCTGTTAAATTTTCGACAGTATAAAAGAGTAGTTTTTGTTGAAATATATTTTACTGTCATGCTAGGAAACTTCCTGAGGGTGCGTTTCTCATCCCTCTATGAATTGTGTATTGTACGATTGTACATATGTACCACATATTGTTCTTTAAATCCAAAGCAGATAGAAAAGAATATCAATAATTATTATAATAATAAATTTACAATTGTATGTAGACGCGGCTTTTTTAAAAAATAAAATTAAAATTAAATACACATTATTACATACATAGATATTTTAATTGATGTCTTTTAAAGGACTTCTAATCCATTTTTAAACATTATTTTTTAGATTTTCATTAAATCCATGCATACAGCGGAACACTATGTGTCATTGAACTTTAAAAAAAAGTCGCAATTGGTGATATCGCACGGCAAAAAGGGGGGAGTCGAGAGGATTCAGATAGACGATAAGTCAAATAAAAAAAACCAGAATCGCGAATTTAATAAAGGCTCCTTGAAAGCGCGCTAAGCGAAAACCGATTTCATTATGGTCTCGATTCGTTCGTGCGTCCCTTGTTGCTGACGCTCGATTTCGAGTTCTCTCTCTTTTTCTTTTTCTCCTCTTTCTGCATCGCAGCGCAAGGCAAAAGTGAAGAGGTACAGCAAAAGCTACTCCCCACGCGATCGAGGAAGAATACCATCGTTCACGATTGACTCACGTTATTCGTACTTCCGAGGCTCGATAATTAAGAAACTTTCAGTTCATGGGTGACTTCCGCTGGCATCATCCGGTGGAATCAAGTTGTTCGCTTCGAGCTCTTCTAAGGTTGCGCTTTCGAATTGTTAGTGACTCCTTGCACCAAAATAATCACTCCCCAACACTGAGGTGGTTCCGAAACCCTGCATATTCATGCATTAGTCCGAAATATAATTCTAGATTATAAGCGTGTGCCAAATCCCCTAGCGCTTATTCTCCAAACTTAAACAAACCATCTCTATGCGAGAGTATCAGCAGAATTATTCAGATTCATGAGATTTCGAGGGAATCATCAACATGTTGAATAATATGTAATCTAAACTGTTCTCGACTAATAATAAAAATAAAAAAAAACAAAAATCATAATAACAAATATTAGATAATTGAGTTAACTACTTGATTATGACCTTATGAAAAAACATTTTACTATTTTTCATTGATGATAACGTCAACTGTATAAAAAGTAATAAAAAGTTGAAAATTGGATTTTTAATCACCGCTTAAAGTGCTTCAAATGTTATCAAACCTTATCACGGATTCATTAAACGTTCACTCTGATTCTTTACATTACTTTCTTACTCTAACTTTATTCATCTTTCTTCGTCAAGTTCCAAGGAAATCTAAACCTCAATCTTATTAAAGTAATCGAAATTCGAAACTTCTATCCCTTCGAGTCTCTTTAAAACCGCTGGATAATTCAAAGAACCAATAAACATATTAAGTCAGTTTATAAATTGACTTATGTTATAACATAAACTATAGACCTTTTTTTTCTGTGTACCTTATATAGATGATTTGTACAGTAATTAATTCTATAAGAAATTATAATTCACAATTGAATATAACAATATTTTCCTTTATTTTTCAGAATGTGAACAACAATGCGTTCTTGGGTTTGGAGCCAATCACAAAAAGCCTTTCTGAAGGTAAGAAGTGCACCTCTTTGAGAAATTCTTTATATATATACTAACATACTATTATGATTTTCTTTGACATTACTCTGGTCAAGGAGAATCTTATTACACAAAAAGTCCCTTTGAATAAAAATAGCGGAAATTCCTTTGGTAAAAAATGTATTTGATGCGCAAATAAAGTTCGAGATTCTAATTGGAGAAGACTTTCCTCTCGGCTTCAACTTCTAATTTGAAAATTAAGTTTTGTCTTTAGTATTTGCTTCCTCAAAGAATAAGCAATGTAATCTTAAGAACTGCATATTCCGGAAGTTAAAAACGTTAAATAATAAATAATATATTTAAATAATACTGTTTTTTATTACTTTTGCTACAAAATATTTTCCGAAAACTCAAAAGTGTATGCCTAAGTGTAGGTAGAAGATTGAAGAATACATTGTCATATTGTGGTGTTTAATTCGGAAAAGGGTGGAATAAATTCGTGAGCGCTGATTTTTAAGACTTTTATGACACTCTCTCTGTCATAATTTGGATCGTAGATTCGACTTAATCCTTCCATTCGTATTTCTACCGTTCTCAGCCACTCAACCTCGTGAGAGTTCTCTCGTTCAGAAATACCTATTTGATTTATCCCGGAAGTTGCATCCTCTCGGGAGCGAGTGCTCGAAATTGCTGAAAAGTACCGATGCAGTTCCATCATTGTTTTACGTTCAACCAAGTACGTTCTTGCGGAAGCGGATGACGTTTGCGCTTCGTTAGTGCCGCTTGAGGCGAGAATACCATTCCGCTAGCCAAAATTTGATCACTCACTTGAAAATTAGGATCCCTTATTGAATCTGAAACTGGAAATTTTCATTTATAGCACGAATTAACAATTATTTTATTATTATTATTATTATTATTATTATTATTATTATTATTATTATTATTAGTTATTACAAATGATTCTCATTTCTTAAGCTAAGAAAAAGAAAGGGAGTAGGAAAAGGGGGTTGGAGAAAGAGGTTTGGAAAAGATGATTGAAAAGGGTCTAGGAAAAATAATAATAATGTAACGTATAAAATATTTTATCACATGTCACATGCCGCCATTTAATTAAATTCTGACTTCTTTTTCTCATTAAAAATTAATGTTTCAGCTATTTCTCAGATTCACCTGTATTAAACGTTCAGAAGTAAATCTGGACTAAAATAAGTTCTTAAAAAAAGATTAAATTTAAATGAACTAAATTTAAAAACTGATGTGAATTGGGTTATCAAATAAGTTTTAAAATAAATACACATTTTTTTAAAATTTAAATGAAGTTTCAAAATTTATTCTGAGAGCTCTAATTGAATCACGATATACCTATCTTTGAAAGAAATTGAAAAGAGGTCAAAAGATCCTTGTCGATCAGAGGTTACAGTATTAAGGTGTCGGTTAGTAATCGATCAGAGAGGATCGGTGCTTAGGGAATTTTACAGGGCACTGCCGACCTGAGACTTTTGCCTCTGTGGGGGTTGGTTATGATGATGGATGACGTTCTGATACGTAGCTCTTGAACTCTTGGCTCATCGAACCTGGAGTCTAGAGACTCTCTAAATAGATGAATATAACTGCAGTTCTTTCCGGATTTTAAGCGTCGATAAAAAGTTAAGAAAGTCCATTTAGGACTGAGTTACCATTAGAAAAAATTATCTTAATCTACAATAATTCTAGGTTCTTGTATCTAACTACTTGGAAATTATAGACATAAATTACAAAAAAGTTTTAAGCTATATGAATAAGCTTTATGCAACAGACATAAAAATACTGACATGAATTTAGGAGCAGAAAAATTCCCACAATGTTTATCATTCAAGTATTTTTATCTCCTTTCCATATTTATTTCTCTGGGATAGAGCACTCCCAGTTGCATAGTTTTATTTGAGGACGTTGCAGTCTTTTTGGTTTTGTAATCGGGCTTTTTACGTGCATAGTGGGAACTATTTGCGTCCAGCATCGTTAGCTGTAGAGCAGCGTGAATACAAACGAATTTGGGCCAATGGTTAGTATAAGTACCATTGTTAACTGCGTTAGCAGGGCAAAACTATTAATGTCGAACAACACAAGGAAGAATGAGTTATTGATTCTGGAATGTTTCTCTCGGTGATGTCCGCTTCCTTGCATTTAAAATACTGGCTGTTTCTTCTTATGCGACAACTGCCAACCGACATGCAAGCTTCCGGCGCAACAGCGATCTCCAAAGCTAAGGAAGCTCGTTCTTTAGAGTTCGGAAAAAAGAAACACGAACTGTTACGCTTTCCTCGATAACTGAATCTGAGCACGAATTTCAATTTTAATACAGGACAATTTATTATTCAAGTTTCTTCTCGGAAAGTGTATGTCACGAGACTTAAGAATTAAGGTAACAGTTTTGTTATCTTTGTGCAAATGAAGTTGTTCCAGATTTAATAAACTTCTTCCGAGTTAAATTATTCAATATTCTACTCGATCATTATTGTACTGGAGAGATAAAAGAGTGCTGCAAAATTGTATCAGGAGATTGATTTTGAAACTTCTTTTCCACTTTTTCTATCCTTTTACCTAAATGAGCAGTACTTTAACTTCCAAATAGCTGGTTCAAATTCTTTTTAATGTGATTTATCTTCTTGGCCAGGTTATTTGATATAGATCAATATAGTTACTGGAGTTCGTCCAGCATGTAAATCGACATTTTGCTAGGTCTTGAATATACATTCGGCAATGAATTATATTATCAGCACATGATAATGAGATACAAACACAACTGACTAAGCTTGCAATGTGCATAACCGCGTGATACCGCTAAATTAATGACGTTTTATTTTCGTTCCTTACAAGTCAAATATGAATTGAAACACGACGGCGTCCTGGGACCCTCTAAAAATTATTATTCTGGATTCGTTCAGTACCTACATAGCAAATAGATTCGTAAAATCTTCACGGTAAGATAAAATAAGATGTCGATATTCCAAATATATCTTCCCGAAGTATTTTGTATGATTCTAGCTTATTCATAGTGAATATTGAATATAAAAATTTATTATTAATAAACTGTGTTTAGAGTATTTTAGTTGGAAAAAGGAGTGGAAATGTGAGAGGGAAATAATTTAATAAAAGAAAAATATACTGTCAGCAGTTGGGTATTTTTTAAGTTTTATCATTTAATAATCTAAAACGACATTTGTAATTTCCTGCATTCTCTAAAAATCGCGTATTTTTTAAACGAATGAGAAGAAATCAGAGCAGTTAACGAAATAATTGATCGGAACACCGATAATGATTATACTGTTGAACCTGAAATGGCACATTTTTCACAGTGGAGGCATTAGTTGGAAAAAGAATAGTCGTCAGCCGAATCGATATCGTTAGATACTTTGACCCGATTTAGCACGCAGGTTCGTATTAGTCGCGTCAGAAAGAATCTCCGTTAAAAAGGATCTCGATCTCCCCACCATTCAGGTACTTGCTGGAGGTGCGATTACCATTTTATCGAGGTTGATTTGCGAGCACTTTGCACGAACGTGGAGCACTTAACACCGTCCTCGTCCTTACCATCGTCATCTTTCAAGGGTTCCGTCGCCGCTCCGTTGCTGCGCTGGCCCAACAAAGAGTGCCCCAGCCTTGTCGACTAGGATAAAGTGGAACGTAGCAAGCAGAAAGACGTGTCAACGTGCATTGCATGCAATGTACTTACAAATAATATATAAAAAAAGATTTCTTTTACTTCCAATATGAACTTGAAACTCGCTCCGACGAGTTGAAATAAAGAAAACCAAGAGATCTATTGCCGATCTATGGCCGAAGTTCTATTGTCACCCTAATTCCGAGACAAAGAATGTTTGACGCAAAATAGTTGAATTACAAAAATCAATCACAAAATTTTCATCCCTCTGGGTGTAAGAAAAATGGGGTTGGAAAAAGGGTGGGAAAAGAAGATGCGGAACAATTGAACAATGAGAAGTATTCTACTTTGATATAATTTTCCTTACTGCAATTTCATCAAATTGAAGGGAATATAAGCACTCATAAAATTTTTTAAAAACATCTCAGGTTTACAAATTACGTAAGGCATTTTGAATTCTCCCCATCTGTCTTCCCTGCTTTAGGTAATATTTTACGTCGTTAAATCCTTATATAATTGGTAAAGACAAATAATAAGCAATTAAAATTTGCTGGTTTTTCCGGAAATTCACATTCTAATTACGTTAATATATAATAGAATTAAGATAACAGATTTTATCTTTCACGACATCCCTGCACAGTAAAAAAGAAACCTTAAAATTGTTACACCTTAAAATTTTTTTGGACTTAAATTCAGAGATAAACCTAAATTAAGTAAAAATTTATCTGGATTAAAGTAAACTTTTTCTGAATTTAAGTAAACGGATGATTAAATTCTGGAATTCAGATATTGTACTTCATAAATTCAGAAATTTTTTTACTGAATTTAAGTTTATCTCTGAATTTAAGTCCAAAAACATTTGAAGGTGTAACAATTTTAAGGTTTCTTTTTTACTGTGTGTAGAAATGTTGCTAAACAAGGAGAGAAAAGTGGTCATGTAGAAAATAATTATTAGGTCAAAAATTGTAAAGTTAGCAGAATTTTGCTTTTTATTGAGTTATAGTGCAACGATTCTTACTTTTATCGCTTGTGAAATAACCTCTCCTCTGAACAGCATCTCGTATCTCATGCATAAAGGATGTTTCAACTTACCTGACTACTTCAAGTATAAAAAAATGTACAAGAGAGAATATAAAACACTTGACGTGTGCTGCATCCTCTGTATATTCCGTAGCTCGGTAGAGATTTTTTAAAATTTGTTGGTTTCTTCTTTCATTAATATTTTGACAAGTTTACATCACATTTATGTGAAAATAAGACTGTACTCGCCGTATGCAATTGTGTATTTTTTTTTTTTCAATTTATCCAAGATTTTTACATTAACTTGATATATTATATTTTTATAGACTCTGTAGTTACAATTTTGTAGTTATTTCTACCTGCTTCCAAACGAGGTATTGCGTACTTTATATGTTCATTTTTATGGAAGATATGAATTTTATAAATCGTATATATTCTGTGGTCCATAATTCGACGCTAAAGGCACGTTTTAAATGATAATAAAGGATCCAAATGACAGGAGAGTGCAGAGATGATAAAAAGAAAAATCAAAAATAATGCTAAGAAAAAAATATAAATATAAATCAACTTGTGCTGAAATTTTTATCTTTAAACCTTTAAAATTATTTCTAATCATTTGAAAAAAGGTGAAACGTTCAATATAAAATAAAAATGTAATAACATAGTAATAAGAAACTATCAAAAGTCACAATAGTTCTAATACAGTTTTAAACATTTAATGCATGTAAATTGGCATGTACGTTCGTCATAATAGTTCTATTTCCCGATTTCCATAATAGGTTCAATCATCTGCAAGAAATTATGATAATAATTAACAATTAATGTTGATCAAAATTTGATCCATATAGGGAAGCAACAGGTCGTTTGCATTATTAGAGATCAAATGCAGGATAATTGAATAATTTAGATATTGCAATAATATTAATTATTATATGAAATAACAATACAACAGATAAAATATCGAATAAATGAAAATGAAACGTTTTACAAAATATCGCCGATTAATTGAAATGCAAGCGTTTGAAATTGCTCCAAACTATAATATAATTGATACAACCTGAGCACGTAAAGCTTCAGTTTTTCATGCTTTATACTGCAGAAAATAGAAATTTAAAATTAGCTATGAAATTTCTTTCTTTTCTTTTAAAGAAAAGTGAATATATGTCAAGAACTGCATTAAACTAATCTTCAGGTTGTTTAAAATAGGTAGATAGATCCCCGCAAGTTCCAAATCATTTTCTCAAGATTCTGTGAATTTGGTTTACCACATTTTGAAGTAATCTAGAACATTAACAAAGTTGCGATAAAACTCAATATAGGCTTCAGCTCGTGTATAGTGACCTGGTGAAAAGTACCTAACACAAACTAAATATTTTGAAGAACCTGGAGTAAATATTCCTCATCTCATATCCCCCTTGAGTGGGTTCCCATCTCTGCAAGTCGTTCCAAAGAAAATAACGTCTTTCGTACATACGACAGTCGAATTTCGCCAACCATCTTATTTGCCTTCGATTTCCAATAGTTTTACCTTTCCATTTATTTGTCGCCCGTCTCGTGAATCTTTTCCACTGGAACAGAACGACCGGAATAGAAAGACAATCTTGAATTTTCCTCTAAAATCGTAAACACAGAGAATAAGCAACATTCTGCGAATTGGCAAAACAGCATAAACATCGTGAGTCCCGATTGAACGAGCAGATCAGAGTGTTTACACCAGCAGATCAGCTTGTTTGCACCCATCCTTGTGTCGGCACTACCTTCGTTTGCCTCGTCACGAATTGCTATGGCTCTATTTACAACTGACGGACAATTGCTCTATATCTATATCTATACCTATGTTTATACAAAACGATTTCGATCATAAGCAATGCTAGCGAAAATTTTTTCAATAAACAGAAGAGCCACTATTTAAATACGACGCAATATTTGATTAACCAGTGCAAATAATATTATCTTAATCCACGAGTTTTGATTGAAAGGTGGCACAAAAACAAGACAAATACCAAGAAAATAATATTGTTTAGGAGCGGAGCACTAAACTTCCCTAGAATGGGAAATAACAATATCCCTAGGATAGAAAGGTTGAGGGGCAGAGGGAAAGGGTTAGACGTGAGAGGGAGGAGATTCATCCCTAGAAACCGCAAAAAGAAGGGGCAAAAGGATAGAGGAGGAGGAATATATTTGCGAGAGGGAGAATGGTTGAGAGGAGAGGGTTAAGTGAGAGGAGGTAAAGGGGAAGAGAGGGTATATCAGCAGAGGAGGGGCGATGACGACGTAAGGAAAGTGAGGTTAGAAGGGGGAGGAAAGGGGTCAATAATCCTCCCTGGTAAAGGAAAATAAGAAGGGATGAAAGGACAGAGGTGAGGTATATACGTGAGGGGTGGAGGGAGGAGAAAGATTCAAGGTAGAGAGATAAGTGAGAGGGAGTAAAGGAAAGTGACATTGGTGGGATTAGAGAGTGGGGAGGGGTAAAAGCGTGATGAGACAAAAAGGGAAAGAGAGGTTTTAGAAGTAGTTAGAGAAGGGGTGATGGCGAGATGAGTAAAACGAATGTGGCAAGAGGGAGAGGGGGGTGAGGGAAAGGTAAAGTCGAATAATGAATTGCTTGAAGTCTTTTATAAGCTTTTCCACATGTCTAAAAAGTATAAAAAGGTATGACTGCATACTGAACAATGGATAATGGACATTCACGATGTATGGAGCAGATTCTACGAAGGGAGGGAAATCCTACTTTGATTGTTGACATAACAGAAAATAATTTGCTTTGTTAATTTACTCATTTATACTCGTGGCTAATGAGTTTCAGAATTTTGACTCGTTACCTGATCCAATTATGAGTCCTGTAGTTACCAATCACTTTTCGAATATGTACATAGTTATACCATATCGTATAATTGAAATATGTAGAATGCAAATATACGAGGTAAATTTTGTTCAACAGTATTTTGATGCGAAGTCGATTTTACGTAGAAAATTAAATCATATCAGAGCTCGTATGATAAATATAAGCAATGTCAATATGAATAAATTGCATGTGGACGATGATAACTGGAGGAAGATTAAAATAATATTTCGAAAGGGATTTTCTGGATTCTGGAGTTTTTGATGTTTTTACCATTTGTCAAATACAGATATTTTTTTTAACAAATCGGTTTAAATTGAATCAAAATATTTCTTTGCATTTGCATAATTTTTTTTATAATCGTCACAAATTTAGATGATTGAAGATTTATTACAATGTTATAAGGTGTACAATTTTAAAATCGAATAGAGAAGTAAATAGAAGAAATAAAAAAAAAGATCGAAATGCGAAATTACGAAGGATTAAACAGAACGAACGAAGAGATGGATGGACGAGGCTGGCAATTACCATTCATTACTTTGTTGGGCCAATTGACATTACTGATTCGTTCCCATACCACGTTCAAAGAACCCCACTGAGAGAAAGGAGGGGATTAATTTAGTTATGTAACTCGGCACTTGGATTGGTATTTAAAGCCTCGACTTTAATCTACATGCATTTCAATCATTATATATACTTACCATTGAAAACATTTTTGAAACAAGTTTATAAAAGTTTCTAAAAATATCCGAAATATTTTGAAAATAACGGTTTCGATAAGAATCTCAAGTCTGGGAAGAGTTTTTTCAAAATGCAATAGTTTCAGATTAAAAAGAATAAAACGTGAAAAGTTAAAAATAAAATTGTTATAAAATCAACGAATGTTCTTAAATTATGTTAATCTATAAACTTCCAAACTGCAGATGAAAGAAATAAATTTACTTTTACAGGTACCTATCGGGGAAATAGAATTCCTAAAGTGGAAGCAATATACTTTTTCAGATTTGGTCGTTTCATTAAGGAAACTTTCTTCCTTTATGAGCCTGATTTATTTTCTCCATGGCGATGAACTGACATCAAGATGAGATAAGTTTTAAATTTGAGGTAATTTTGATTTCGATTCAAAAACTCTCTTCGAGACGAGCATCGTGCTCTGGTTTATGAGGTAATAACCTTCTGCCTTGAAGAAACTCTAGAAACAGAATTTTAAAAGGATTTAGAACTCGGAGGAGTTGGCAAACGTTGAAAGGTTTCAGTATACTTGTGATCCTAGAAAAGGTTTCGGGTCAGAATTTATTTGATTAAAACTATCTTCATCTCTAGTTTTAATGGTCTTTTTACCAGCTTAGAGTTATCAATCAAGATTCTCTTTTTATCTTCAAGAAATGAATTTTAAAACTGTGAAAAGGTTTCAAGTTCATCCCCAGGAAATTGAATTTACCATTTACTTTTTCTTATGAGACTTATTTACTTTGATTTTTGTAATTTAAATTATCGTTGTGCAATCTAAGCTTCCAAATGAAAAAAATCAAGTCCAAAAGGCAAGCCCACGTCCATATTTTTCCATTTGCAGGATTAACGTAAATTTTAAACATGGGGATGTATATTATTAACAAATAAAATGTGTATTAACATACAAAACTGAAAGTCTGTAAACTTAATGGCTCTGTGGATTTAAAATGAAACCCGAAAACTCTTTAAAAATTGTATTTGGGTGGCACGGTAGGGAATAATATTTTTAAGAAGTCATAGGCATGAAATAAAAATATTAAATACAATAGCATGTTGAGCCTGGCGCTCAATATAATAATACTACTTTTTCCATAATTAAATATAAAATAAGGCATAACATTTTAATTGTCTTCGTGGCAATATTGTAAAATTTATTAGTAATAAACCAACAATATAATTTGATAATAAAAACATCATGAGCGTTCTGTAATTATTAAAACCGATATTAATAATATTATTGAGCAAATACATCCTGCATAATTTATTTACATTGCTACGACATAAACAAAAGTATAATGAATACAAATTTTGGCGTATAAATTATCTTTTTATGAGAGTTATATAATTTGAAAATTCAGCAATCATCCATAATTTACTAACATGGTCACCTTAGTAATTGGCTATTAATTCAGTGAAAAGGTATATATTTTGAAATAAATTCAATGTAGATAAAATTATGTTTTTCTATATCTAGAAACAATTTTTAAATTCAATTCAACATAATAGGGATAATACTGTAATAAATCTCTTATAATAAATATAAATCTTCAAGTTTTCTTTTGTAATAGGAAACGCTATATTTTGGCGGTAAATTATTTTTATCTTTCATGAGAGAAGAATGAAATACATAATGAGAAAGAAAATTTTATGAAATTTAACAAAGTTAAGAAGTGAGTAACGCTCATGAACTTGAAAGCATTCCTTTTTTGTTTGTTTCGGTACTCCCTGGAGAGAGAACTTTACAATTCTTGAAATTTAATATATACTACTACCAGCAGTATAGCTAATGCGGAAGTCAGCTAGACAGAAAGTGGAAAATGTATATAATAGTGACGATGAGCCAGTGCTTTTGTTTTACTGGCCTACTGCACAGGAACTAGAGGTGAAAATTACTCAGAATCTCTGAATTACATGTGCATATTTATTTTTAGACTTGATATTTTCCTCGCGAAAACATGTCAAGCACTGTGAAAATACATTTGAGTTATTTAAACACTTGAAACCAAGTGTAAGAGAAATCTCTAAAAACTGCGTAACAATTGCCCGTTTTACATGAAATTATGTAGTGCGGTTTCCGACGGTTTATCATGAGAAAAAGGAAACTGAAGCTTGAAAATATTTTGTCACATCCCTAAACTCTTTTCAATCGTGGAACGTAGTGGGGCGTGACCAGATATTTTATTTTCCGATTCGTATTTCGGGCAAAAAATCCTATCAGAAGGAGCATTAAAAATTTGTCGTTACGGGTATCGTGCTCTTGCCAAAATATTCTGAAATTTGTTCGTTGATCCGCCTGATTTGCGATGTCATTCGCAATAATCGTTATTCTTCGCGCTCTAAAACGGAGGAACGTTTCATCATGTGGTGATCGCGAACAATTTGCAATTCATTTGTCGTCGGATGAAAGCGTCAACGCTTCTGATGATGGTTGAACGCTATCATAATTATGAAATATGACACGAGACTATCCTGTACAGGATAAAGAAGCACTCGTTAAAATTGGGCGGTTTCATGCACGCATGTACCTATGATATGTGAGAAGCTCGGTATCCCCGCATTGAAAGCCAGCAGGGTCCATTAGTAAATCCAAATCAACGGTTTGCTCAAAAAAGGATATGAAATAACCTATGTGTACATATATACATTATACATATACTTTGTAAATCAAGTTCAATGCACTCAACATAAAGCATTAAAAAGCGGACGCTATTATGGAGCGTATTGGAAAAATAGGCGATATTAAAGTGGAAATGCGACATTACAGAGTCATACAGTAATAAAAAATAAATAGATCTTTTGAATTAGTTTCTAGTAAATAGTTATTAGTTATTAGTTACCTCATACATTTCTTATAACAATATTTTTTAATAGAGTCTTTTTTATCAATATTTAATTCTGAGAATTATTTCCACTAATCGGGGTTGAAATTTTTATGCATACGTTCACCAGACTGTGAGGCTGCTTTTATCACTTTTTCCCCTTAATTCGTTGCGACGTCGTTAACACGATGGCCATTCGAGAATAAATTATTCAAGCTAATTGGATTTTCTTCTCGAGTAAAATCTGCCGAGAAGTATTGCCCTCATTGAATGCATATATGGCACCGAATGGCTTTACTAGATTGAAAGCTTCGGTAAATCTCATTATTTCGAAAGCTTCTACAATCTACATTTTACGTAGCAAATTTAATGGAAATTACTCATTAGAATGTAATACTTATAGTATTAAATCTGTTTGAATATCTTTGACTCCTATTCCTTTTTCTAATTTAGAAAGACTGTCCTTTATGTGGACTTCAGCGATTGCACTAAGAGCACGACTTTCCTTAAGATAGGAATCTGCAGGAAAAGTACAAGCACTGAAGGCAATTTCAAGAGTGAGTGACTCTTGATATTTCTGGAATGTTCCCTTTGACAATTCTAAGAGAAGTCAAATCCCTGCTACTTGCGTTCTTCCTACCGTTCTGTTTCATGAAACTGCATTGAGAGAAGATTCCATAAAGATCTCTGATAAAATTTCCGTGTATGACACTCAGATCGAATAAGAGTGAACTAGGTAGAGAAATATAGTTGATATGTACTAAAATATAGTTGATATATACTAGAGTATAGTAACAATAACATTGGATTTCTACCGGAAGTTGATATCATAAATGTCGATATGAAATTCTCACGATAAAGAACTGAACTACGCACTGAATCTAAAATAAAAGGCATGGTATGTATAGAAATGATACAACAATCGAAAACAATCTTTCAAAAACCAATAACTCAACATTTTATGTTGAAAGAGTCGTAAATCAAAGGAGACATAAAGTGCAGCACTATTGAAACATTTGTAAGATGAAAGGAGTTTTACAGCTTGAATCGGAGTGCTTTGACATTTTTCTAAATGTTTTTTAGGATTTTGTCTGACTAAATACTGGCCTTTACTACTGTTCCGTCCTAGCCGACCACACATTGACCTGCTCTACTGCTCCTCCCCTCTCTTTTTCATTTCTCCACCCCATATATCCCCTCAACTCCCCCTTCATCAACCACGTCGCGGCTGACCATACACTGACCACTACTTTAAACTCTAATAATAATTATTATATTAAATAATAATAGAAATAAAAGTCTGAAATTATAAATAAATAAAATTATAACAGCATAATTATTATTCATTTTTGAGATATGAGACCTAAAAAATAAGTTCAGTTTATTTTCTAAAAATGATGAGCATTTCTAAAAATAAACTTAAAAACGCATTGAGAATTACAGACTCTAGATAATTGCGAAGAGAAAACTCCAAGTTTGGACAACAGTGCACGGCTGCGTGCATAAGTATCAAGAAAAAAACGTAAAACGTAAGTGCAAAAAGTTAAGTTCGCGTACGTAATTATCGCGGCGATAGTGCGAAGGACCGACCAAAGTCCAAGTCCAAGTTCCTCTTGAAAAAGAAAAATAGCGCCTAGGGTGACGTATACCTGGTTAGAGAGGCGGTGAGTTAATTAAGACGCGAGGAATTATCTCGCGGCAAATAAGACGAGACTGCCAGCTAGTCCACCCAACCACCCTATCTCTTGAGAACCCCGTATCCTCCACAATCGCCCCCTCCCCACCTTCCCTCCTTGGGGGCGGACAAGGGTGAAAAATTGAATATGCAACGGGCTAGCTCCGCTGATTCCCTTCTTCTCTCTTCACTCTTTTCTCTTCCATCTTCTCTCTTCTTTTCTCACTCAGTAAGAGTAAGTTCAGTGTCCGTCTCCATGGCTGCCTCCACTGCCTCCACTGCCTCCACCCAATGTCTGCACTGAGTACTTGAAGAATATGCACTCAACGTGATTGGTGCGCACCGGTGCATCGTGGTGCTCGCTTGGCATGTAGAACGAGAGAAAATTTCAACGCGCTCACCTATACCTAACATTCAGCACTCTTTCTAGTTCTGACATGATTGAACTACCCATTGTCTGTTCTACATTCTCCTGGAGCTTGCGCATTCTTCACTCGTGTCAGCGCCAAAAGCAGGAAGTGACTTCACCCTGACTTCCGCTTTCTCAGGACTAGCGCCTTCGATTCTCTTGCTGTCTCGACGCGCACATCGTCCATCACCCACTCCAGCGTATCTCCACTGTCCGGTCTATAACATTTTCTTAGTGTGACACTTTCTCACTTGCGCGAAGCGAGTTTAAGTCAGTTGTCGCCCGATCTGTTCTCGGCTGACAGGAAAAACGAATGGTGTTCTTTATCTACTTTCTCTTTTATAAACTTGTACCAAACTTAAAAGATTAAGAACTATTTGTATTTGTACAAGAAGAGAAATGCATCAGTAATAGGAAATAGGAAATATTTTCGACGTATTAAATAGTGAGATTAGGAAATGGTTTTTCTTTTTCTGAAAATCAGTGTCCCACTTGATATGAAACTCTTGAACAGTATTTCAAGTTGATAATTACAGTAATTCCTTTATAGAGATTTACATATTTACAGCTACTCTTAAACTTGTTTCTTTCTACTACGATATTCATTCACGAAAAGATTATCAAAGATGATTATCAGTTTTAAGTCGTTAAGAAAGATTAAAATTTTTATATGGAGCATATAGTTCTTTTAGATAAATGACTCGCCGATAATACGCTCGACATAATGTCCCCTTAAGTCTTGATAAAGTTCATACAAGACTAAAGTGGCAAACATCCACTGGTGTTACATCTTGCGTGCCCTGCACCTACCTTATTCATAATTGCTATCGTGGCATACGTAATTACATGGCTAAGTCGCCCATAACAAATTCTTACTTGCGAAAAGTTCTCGATGCCTTCGGCGTCTATGTGGACCCCAGTAACTAAATTAAAAATTCTTCTACCTCGCTAATCTCTTTAGTGTCTTGCTCATTACTAGAGTCTAAGAAGTATTACCGTTAAAATGTAATGACGTTAAAATAATTAAAAATTCGTTTCTATATAAAAAAATATGCGTATAATTTCTTACTTTGAATTCCTGGTGCAACTGGTCAACCAGCACCTTGTTTGAATATTTTTAAATGTGATAATGGCATCAAATAGAAAAACATAATTTATCAATAAATTATCACTTTAAACGAATTCCAAAAAAAATTTTAAACTATTGATAAATAACTTTAAATAACTCTCATTTTAAGTTAGTCTCAGATTTCAAACTAGAATGGCCTGAAATTTGGATAATTAAGTTAGCAGATCCTCTATATCTTTTGATTTTTTGTTTCCTACATCAGCAAATGTATTTTCTGCAACTATGATCTGGAATCAATATATGAATTCTTAATTTCCGGAAAAACCCTGAAATTTCTTTTATTTGGGCAATTTAATTTAACTTTTTTTTTCTGTGATACTTACAAGGTAGCTTTCCATTTATTGAGATACGAATGTTTTCGATTTTATTACTTTCTTATCACTTTATTTTAGGCACTGCTGCCATTTTGCATAGCTGCTATAATAAACCTCACTCTTTTGATAATTATAATTATTATACTGGTGACTTATTATTAATAAGTCGCTTTCATAAAATGACATGGAATGTCTTTATCTTGAGTTATGGTCTGAATCTTAATCGGGACAAATTTCCTTATCACTCCCAGATAATGGTCCGGTAATTACCCCACTTAATCGATTACCAATTGTTTGTTAACCGCCAGTCTCCAATGTATAAATTCGATAATCTTCAAAGTATCACAAACAGTTTGCTCTTCAGACATGTTAAAGTTAACGTTTCTCTGTGTCGCTCTCGCTGCGATTCATGTCCAAGCAGTGAGCGATGACTGGTGGAAGGACGCGATTATCTACCAGATTTACCCTCGCAGTTTCAAGGACAGCAATGGGGACGGTATAGGCGACCTTGAAGGAATCACCAGCAAATTACAACACGTGAAAGACATTGGTGCAGATGCTCTTTGGCTCTCACCTATCTACACCAGTCCCCAGATGGATTTTGGATATGACATTGCTAACTTTACAGACGTAGATCCCGAATATGGGAGTCTTTCGGATTTCGACAAACTTGTTTCTAAAGCTAAATCGCTGGGGTTGAAAGTAATTCTCGACTTTGTGCCGAATCACAGCTCGGATGAACATCCGTGGTTTAAGAAGAGCATACAGCGGATCAAGCCTTATGAGGATTTCTACGTTTGGCAAGACGCCAAAATAGTGAATGGCGTCAGACAACCACCTAACAATTGGCTGAGTGCATTCAGTGGGTCTGCGTGGGAATGGAATGATGAACGTGGTCAGTATTACTTGCATCAGTTTGCAATTGGACAGCCAGATTTGAATTATCGAAACAAGGAGGTCTGGAAGGTCATGTCTGATGTTTTGACCTTCTGGATGGATAGAGGAGTAGATGGATATCGAATTGATGCTATAAATCACATGTTTGAAGATGAAAGGTTGCTAGATGAGCCAAGGATCAACAACAATGTGCCAGATCATGATTATGATTCTCTTGATCACATTTACACCAAAGATCGGGAAGAGACTTATCAGGTACTCAAGTCTTGGAGGAAATTATTGGATGATTATGCAAAATCACACAACACTGATGCTAAGTTTATTGTAACTGAAGCCTACGTTAAGCAAGAACTGACCGCAAAGTACTTTGAAGCCGGCTCGAATCCTTTCAACTTTATGCTTATTTCTCCCTTAAATAAGGCATCATCAGCAGTGGACTTCAAACGTGCAATTGATAACTGGTTCAACAATCTGCCTGAGGGTAAGGTGTCTAATTGGGTCACAGGTAATCACGATCAACATCGTATAGCATCAAGGTATGGATCTGAGAAAGCAGACATGGTGATTATGTTGTCTATGGTTCTCCCTGGATTCACTGTTGTCTACAATGGGGATGAAATTGGGATGATCAATAAACATCTAACCTGGGAGGAAACAGTTGATGTTTCTGGTTGTAATGCTGGTCCAGAAAGGTATTTTATAAAATCGAGAGATCCGGAGAGGACACCTTTTCAGTGGGACAATACTACGAGCGCTGGATTTTCTACAAACAATAAGACTTGGCTTCCTGTTCATGAGAATTATAAAACTCTGAATTTGGCAGCTCAGAAGGTTGCGTCGGTTTCAAATTATAAGTTTTTCAAAGCATTGACTGCTTTGAAAAAGAAGGTTCCTGTCCTTAAAAAAGGGTCTGTGGATGTTATCTTGATTAATGAAAACGTGCTGGGAGTTGTTCGGAGACTGAAAGGTTCTTCGCCTGTAGTTCTGGTGATGAACATGGCAGAAACGGAAGAGCTTGTTGATGCCAACAGCTGCTTGAATATCCCTGGAGAAATGTTTGTGTACGTATCAAACGTCGACTCGAAAATTAATGTCGGTGCTTCTGTAGATACTAGAAATTTGAGATTACCATCATCTACGGCTGTTATTTTGTTCTAGATTTCAAATTTTTCAAATGTTGATGCAAATGTGAAAGATAAGTTGTACATTGTAATATAAAAATGTTTTTTTTGTCAATTTCTTTGTTCATCTAGCTCGTAAGTAAACATTTCTTATAGAGATAATAAAGATGATAGTGAGATATGAAACACTTGGTTTGGCATTTCTGTATTTCAATAAATTTTTACAGGAAAATTTTACGTATTCAAACATTTTTATTAAAAAATATTGATCCTCTTTCGTTATTCTTCTTGCAACATATAAATTTTGTTTTGATAGATGAAGTATGGCTTTATCACGTAGATAACGTGATCAGATTGGGTTCAATGTAAGTCCTCTATATATCAAAAAAAAAAAAAAAATCGAAGATCATTATGGTCGAGTCAGAGCTTTGAAAATTAAAAGTTGACATGGGTCGATGGTGTAACTACTTTAATTTTTATCGATAATGTAAACTTATTTAGCTGACGGTTTCGTATAAGTGAAAAAGGAATTAAATTATAAAGAAATTATAAGGTAAAATTTCGAAGAGGTAACGTTGAATAAATGAAGCAGTAAATTAGAATACTGCTAAATTTTCTACAGGTCTTTCAACTTTTTAAGTTTATACAAGCTTTTTAAAACATTTATTGCTTGGAAATAGATTTGCTTTCTTAGGAATGAGCTCTTGGAAGTTATCATGATTATAGAACACGTGTTGGGAATTCATAGTTCGAATGTGCCGGATATGGATGAGCTTGTCGATGTAAACAGCTGGCGGAACATTCCTAGGCAGATGGTTGTGTTTAATCTCATCAGATTACATCAAAAACAAAAATGCAGTCAGGAGCTGCTTTCTCAGATATCTAATACTTAACATCTTCGCCTTGAACGATATTTACACCGTTATCAAATTTACATTTTTCTTCGAACAGAAACGATTAGAAATTGTTTGTTCCACTACAGAAGAGTTTTTTTTTTGAGAACCTAATATAAACTCAAGATTCCCTGCACTTTATGCAGTCAAAATGTTGAAGTTACTGTTACTATGCATTACCTTCGGTGCACTTGTTGTCCAATCGGCTAGTGATATCTGGTGGAAAGATGCGATTATTTACCAGATTTATCCTCGTAGTTTCAAGGACAGCAATGGTGACGGCATAGGGGACTTAAATGGAATCACCAGTAAGTTGGAGCACGTAAAAGACATCGGGGTCGACGCTCTATGGCTTTCACCTATTTACACCAGCCCCCAGGCAGATTTTGGATATGACATTGCCAACTTCACAGACGTGGATCCCCAATACGGTACTCTAGCAGATTTTGCTAAGCTAGTTGCTAAAGCTAAATCTCTCGGTTTAAAAGTGCTTATGGATTATGTACCCAATCATAGTTCAAACGAACACCCTTGGTTCAAGCAGAGTATTAAAAGGATCAAACCCTACGACGACTTCTACATTTGGCGTGATGCAAAAGTAGTAAATGGCACCAGGATGCCTCCCAACAACTGGCTGAGTACTTTTAAGGGTTCGGCTTGGGAATGGAATGCTGAACGTGGTCAATATTATTTTCATCAGTTTGCCATTGGACAACCGGACTTGAATTATCGAAACAAGGACTTAGATCAGGCCATGAAGGACGTCTTCACATTTTGGATGGACAGAGGAGTAGATGGTTTTCGTATAGATGCAATCAATCACATGATAGAAGACAGCCGAATGCTGGATGAGCCAAAAAGTAATGATCCCTCTGCTGGACCAGATGATTACAATTCTCTTAATCACATTTATACGAGGGATCAAAATGAGACCTACGATGTGTTGAGATCCTGGAGAAAATTACTGGATAATTATGAAAAAAAGCATAAAACAGATTCCAAGTTTTTGATCACTGAGGCTTATACTACTGTTCCTTTAACACTGAAGTACTTCCAAGCTGGATCCAATCCATTTAATTTCTTGTTCATTTCACTGAATGGATATTCATCTGCAGTTGATTTCAAACGCACTATTGATACTTGGCTTAATGATTTACCTAAGGGAAACGTGTCTAATTGGGTTGTTGGAAATCATGATCAGCATCGTGTAGCATCAAGGTATGGTGCCAAAAAAGCAGATATGATCACAATGTTGGCCACTGTTCTTCCTGGGATAGCTGTTGTCTATAATGGTGATGAAATCGGGATGTTGAATAAGAATTTGTCTTGGGAGGAGACTTTGGATGTAGCTGGATGCAATTTGGGTCCGGACAAGTATCATCTCGGATCAAGAGATCCAGAAAGGACACCTTTCCAATGGGATAATACAACAAGTGCTGGATTTTCTACAAACAATAAGACTTGGCTTCCTGTTCATGAAAACTACAAGACCCTGAACTTGGCTGCTCAAAAGCAGGCTCCAGTTTCACATTATAAAGTCTTCAAAGCATCGACAGCTTTGAAGACGAAAGTTCTTAATCCTAAGAAAGGTTCTACTGAAATCACTTTAATCACGAAAGACGTTTTAGGAGTTGTTCGAAGGCTGGATGGTGCGTCACCGGTTACTCTTTTAATAAATACTTCGGATCAAGAGACGGTGGTTGATGCTAGCAGTTGGTTGAATATCCCTAAACAGTTGCTTGTTTATACGGCTAGTGTCGATTCGAAAATCACTCCTGGTACTCGAATAGATGGTAATGCTGTGAAGTTACCTGGTTCAGCGTCTGTTATCCTTACGCCATAACTTTCGTTTGTTAATATTAATTGTTAAGTTCTTTGTAATGTATGTCACTGTAATTGAATTTTCAAATTATGCGAATAAAGACATTTTAAGACAATTCCTTTTTCTTCTCAAAAATGTTTTTAGTTTATCTTTTTTAGCAAATTTTTCTAGAAAATTTTTCGCTTTATTAATTTTGATGACTAAAAAAAATGTTAAATCAATTTCTTATCGCAAAACGTTCTTTAAGATGGATTATTATGGGTAAGATTTTCCCAGACTGTATGAAAAATGAGCTACGGGTTTTATTCAGTTTTCTGACAGTTTTGAATCAGAAATTAGTAATACCTATAGGTTCTCTTAAAAAAATGTTTTCATAAAGCTCAGAGAAATTTTTTTTCATCATTATTTAAGAAAATAATTCCGTACGCTTAGCAGATTAAAGCCGTTCGAAAAAAACACTCTTTTCCATTCTGGGAAGATGAGAAAGGATGTTGGAAACGGGGTTCGAAAAAGGGATTGGAAACCCCTTTTTCGTTTGAAAAAAGATGTGGGAAAATTATCTGTAAAAGTAATTAAAAAAGAGGTTTGAAAATAGGGGATATGTATAAAGGGAGTGTGAAAAATTAAATGAAGATGGACTTGGAAAAGGGGGGGTTGGGATAAGGGATGGAAAAAGTACGGAGAAAAAGAGTTATTTTAGAAAGAATTTACGTATGTTTTTTTAATCTACGCCGAGTTGATAAATCTTAAAAGTCATAAACATTTTCTACAAGCACAATCGTAATATAAGATAAATGTGATGAGAATTTTATCAGCGCATCATATCGATGTACCTTCATTATAACTAATCTTTTTATTGAAACCGAAGTACACCTTGGTGGTTGAATCGATTAGAATTCTCTTGATAATCTGTAGGCTTTTATTATTCGTGGCAACATACAATCTCGTTTCCAATATCAAAGGAAAAATTGTTATGATGGTCAGTTGTAATTCATTTAATTAAAATTTGTTCAGTTTACTTTTTTCAATATTCATTAACAAGATACGTCGGTATATTAAATTATTTCATAAAATAAAATTTATAAAAAAAATGAAATAAATAAATAAAAATATACATAAATATAAAGAAAAATAAAACAAATATAAATTACTGAATAAAATTTATGTTACTCATGCCTTTCACAGTAAAGTCGATCAACACATTATTTCTGCTAAAGATCACGACATCACTACATTGATATCAAACTCTCTTTTCCAATAATAAACACTTCCTATTAGTATCGAAGAAATATTTACAATATTCCTTATCAAGCTTAATCAATATCAATATCTGAACTGATTTTTACGGCCTCGTAATAATCAAAGTTCGATATCAAGGTTAAGTGATTAGAAACTATACACTTGAATTCTCATCTTCTTTTCCAGTCATTTTTATCACTGATCTTATCTAGCAATATAAGCTCAGATTTCATAAGACTTGAATAGTAGCTGATGCACCATACGAAAGTTAATCATGTTGAAATTAACGCTCTTGTGCATTATTCTCGTTGCCCTTCCATTTCCACTTCGTGGCTGCGTTAGCCCCCCAGTGAACAATGATTGGTGGAAGGATGCAGTAGTCTATCAAATTTACCCGCGTAGTTTCAAGGACAGTAATGGAGACGGCATTGGAGACCTAAATGGAATAACCAGCAAGTTGGACCACATAAAGGACATTGGAGCAGACGCCTTCTGGCTATCACCAATTTACAGCAGTCCTCAGGTTGATTTTGGCTACGACATCTCCAACTTCACAGATGTGGATCCACAATATGGTACTCTATCTGATTTCACGAAGCTCGTAACTAAAGCAAAATCTCTTGGCTTGAAAGTTCTCCTAGACTTTGTGCCAAATCACACTTCTGATCAGCATCCGTGGTTCAAGAAAAGTATTCAAAAGGAGAAGCCCTTTGATGATTTTTATGTTTGGCGAGATGGTAAAATAGTAAACGGAACCAGGAAACCTCCTAACAATTGGTTAAGTATTTTTAAGGGATCAGCGTGGGAATGGAATGAAGAACGAGGTCAGTACTACTATCATCAGTTTGCAGTTGGCCAACCAGATTTGAACTACCGCAATAAAGATTTGGTGCAAGCGATGAAGGATGTGCTGACATTTTGGATGAAGAGAGGAGTCGAAGGATTTCGTGTGGATGCGATTCTTCATTTGTTTGAAGATGAAAAACTACGTGATGAACCGAAAAGCAACCTGCCCAGTGTTCCTGAAGACGAGTACATTTATCTTGATCATATTTATACAAAAGATCAAGAGGAAACCTATGGCGTTGCTGCAGGATGGAGAGCCCTTTTGGATGACTATGCCAGTCAGCATGATACAGATGCTAAATTCTTAATAGTTGAAGCAACCGCGAGAAGATACTACGAAGTAGGATCAAATCCTTTCAATTTCATACTGGTTAACGATCTTAATGGATTATCCACGGCTGTCGATTTCAAGCGGCTCATTGATAACTATCTTGATAATGTTCCGGAAGGAAACGTGTCTAACTGGGTGACAGATAATCACGATGGTCATCGTTCAGGTTCGCGATTTGGAGAAAAGAAATCAGATATGTTGGCCATGCTGGCCATGACTCTTCCTGGCATCACTGTTGTCTATAATGGGGACGAAATAGGAATGCTTGATAAAAATTTGACTTGGGAGGAAACTGTGGATGTAGCTGGCTGTAATTTGGGTCCAGATAAGTATCATCTCGGATCAAGGGATCCAGCGAGAACTCCGTTCCAATGGGATAATACGATAAATGCAGGATTTTCTACAAGTAATAAAACCTGGCTTCCTGTTCATGAAAACTACAAGACTTTAAATTTGGCAGCACAAAAAGATGCACCGGTTTCGCATTACAAAATTTTTAAATCGATGACAAGGATAAAGAAGAAACTTGCTGTTCTTAAGAAAGGATCAGTCGAAGTTAAACTCATCACTAAAGATATTTTAGGAGTTGTGCGAAGACTGAAGGATTCCTCACCAGTTGTGCTTCTAATTAATATGGGAGAAAAGGAAGTGGTTGCTGATGCCAATAGTTGGTTGAACATTCCTAAGGAACTTGTTGTATATACTGCGAGTGTTGATTCGAATATTGAGAAAGGTACCACAGTCGATACGAGTCAATTGAAGCTGCCTGGAGCAGCATCTGTTCTGCTGGCATTAGAGTCCCAGATTTCCGATTTATAGTGTTTTTCCTATTTGTAAGCAATTTTTTTAGTTTTCCTATTAGCTAAAATTCTGTACTGGAAATTGTAAAAACTGTGCAAATAAAAACGATTTTGAAGGGTACAATAAAAAGATTAAAATCGATTATTTCATGAAACAATTTTATCCCTTTTCTATTTATGTCCTGTTTCTTCTGCATTTAAAAGTACTTTCGATCAAATTTTGTCATGTCTTTATTTTAAACAGGTCTGCATATCCATTTGAAACTAGATATGCTAACTAGGGTAGGTCGAAAAAAAAAAATTAAGGAATCAGACATTCTTCCCATGCGGAAAAGTAGCACATTGGGACCCTAAAAAAGTATAATTAATTTGAAGTCGATA
>JAUESH010000024.1:19110327-19130303 GCA_032275165.1 Synergus magnus
ATAGGCGTTAGAATTTTTTATTTATTTTAGGGGTAAATTAAGGTGTCATTATCTCGAAGGGAATCACTTTTTAAAATCTGCCAAAAATTGAGAAGACTTTTCTCATCTTCCTAGAAAGAAGATTAATAACTTTTAATAAAAATCTTCGAATACACGATAACATTTTCCTGTAAAACATAAATCATATGTATTGAATTACAAGAATTAAAAAAATTCAAATGTTTTACATTTCACTGTCTCCTTTATTAACTTTACAACAAATAATTACATAACCCAGATGCGAAATGCATTTACAACAAAAAGGATTTTTATCTTACAATATAACATTTTTCTTCCACATTTGACTCATCGCTTGAAACATTTGCAATTCAGAAACTAGAACAACAGACGTAGATGCTGGTATTCTCAAAGTTCTAGTATTGACGGAAGTACCGACATTGACTTTTGAATCGACATTGGTCGCGTAGACGATCATTTCACTAGGAATGTTCAGCCAGCTGTTGGCATCAACAAGCTCTTCCGTTTCTGCCATGTTTGTCACCAGAGCTACAGGCGAAGAACCTTTCAGTCTCCGAACAACTCCCAGCACGTTTTCATTAATCAAGATAACATCCACAGACCCTTTTTTAAGGACAGGAACCTTCTTTTTCAAAGCAGTCAAAGCTTTGAATAACTTATAATTTGAAACCGGCGCAACCTTCTGAGCAGCCAAATTCAGGGTCTTGTAGTTCTCATGAACAGGAAGCCAAGTCTTATTGTTTGTAGAAAATCCAGCGCTCGTAGTATTGTCCCATTGAAAAGGTGTCCTCTCCGGATCTCTCGATTTTAAAAAGTACCTTTCTGGACCAGCATTACAACCAGAAACATCAACTGTTTCCTCCCAGGTTAGGTGTCTATCGGGCATTCCAATTTCATCCCCATTGTAGACAACAGTGAATCCAGGGAGAACCAGAGACAACATAATCACCATATCCGCTTTCGCGGATCCATACCTTGATGCTACACGATGAACATCGTGATTACCTGTAACCCAATTAGACACCTTACCCTCAGGCAAATGGTTCATCCAGTTATCAATTGTACGTTTGAAATCCACTGCTGATGATGCATTATTTAAGGAAGAAATAAACATGAAGTTGAAAGGATTAGACCTTACTTCAAAGTACTTTACGGAAATTTCGGGGCTAACGTAAGTTTCAGCTACTATAAACTTAGCATCAGTCTTATGTACTGTCGCATAAATATCCAATAATCTCCTCCAAGAGTAAACTATCTGATAAGTATCTTCCAGATCTCTTGTGTAAATGTGATCAAGAGAGTCCCAATCATCGTCTGGTACATTTTTGTTGTTTCTTGGCTCATCCAGATACCTTTCATCCACAAACATGTGATTTATAGCATCAATTCGATATCCGTCGACTCCTCTATCCATCCAGAACGTCAGAACATCAGACATTGCCTTCTGGAGATCCTTGCTTCGATAATTCAGCGCTGGTTGTGGAGTGGCAAATTGATGATAATAGTACTGACCACGTTCATCATTCCATTCCCACGCTGACCCACCGAATACACTCAGCCAATTATTAGGGGGTTGTCTGACACCGTTTACTACTTTAGCATCATGCCAAATGTAGAATTCATCATAAGGCTTGATCCGCTGAATACTCTTCTTAAACCACGGGTGTTGATCCGAGCTATAATTCGGTACGAAGTCGAGAATTACTCTCAAACCCAGCGATTTAGCTTTAGTAACAAGTTTGTCGAAATCCGAAAGACTCCCATATTCTGGATTTACGTCTGTATGGTTAGTAATGTCGTATCCAGTATCCTTTTGGGGACTGGGGTATATAGGTGAGAGCCAAAAACCATCTGCACCAATGTCTTTTACGTGTTGTAATTTGCTGGTGATTCCTTCAAGGTCGCCTATACCGTCCCCGTTGCTGTCCTTGAAACTGCGAGGGTAAATCTGGTAGATAATCGCGTCCTTCCACCAGTCATCGCTCAGTGCTTGGACATGAATCGCAGCGAGAGCGACACAGAGAAACGTTAACTTTAACATGTTTGAAGAACAAACTGTCTGGGTACCTGAATATTATCGAATTTATACTGTCGTAGCTGATGCCACATTAGAGATTCGCATTTGGACAAACAATTGTGATAAGAAAATTCATTATAATTGAAGATAGAGATATTCCATGTCAATTTGTGAAATTGCTAATTTTCCTTGCATGCCAATAACGGATTTCGCGAGAAAGTGTTGGCTTAGTAACCCTTTAAGGACCAAGCCTAGAACCCGTTGAATAAAAATTATGAAAAAATTTAGGAATAATGTATGATCATTTTCTGATTGATTTTTGCAATAAAAACTTTTTTTCATTTTTTTAATTCAGCCTAATTAACCCTTTAAGGACATTGGTCCTTAAAGGGTTAATTAATTAATCAATAATTATTGATCAATTATTTATATACAATAAGCGATCAATATAATAATTATAATTATCAAGAGAATGACGTTTATTATAGCAGCTTTGAAAAATGAGAGCAGTGTCCAAAATAAAATGATAAGAAAGTAATAAAATTGAAAACATTCGTATCTCAATAAATGGAAAGCTACCTTGCATGTATCAGAAAAAAAATTAAATTAAATTTTCAAAATAAAAGATATTTCAGGAGTTTTTACGGAAATTAAGAATTCATAAATCGATTCCAGGTCAGAGATGCAGAAAAATGCATTTTCTGATGTAAGCAGCAAAAAAATAAAAGATATAGAGGATGCTAATTTAATTACCCAAACAGAGCATTCTTGTTTTAAATCTGAGATTCACTTAAAATGAGAGTTTATTAATTTAAAGTTATTTATCAATAAAGTTTTGAATTGAATTTATACTCTGGTAACTGATTCCACGAATCCTGATTAAATAAACGATTTTTAATCAATTAAGTTGGGTGGTAACAAGTTAATTAACGGGCAGTGATAAGGATATTCATCTTGATCATGATTCAGACTGTAACCGATGATAAGGAGGTTTAAAGTTAAAACGATTATATGCATGGCATATATTACGTAAAGTTTAATTTCATGGACAATCTTACTGATATAATTTTCGTTTTTATATTCGAAGTAATGGAAAACACAACAACAGCAAATTGATAGCAAATAGTTGCAAAGAAAAATAAAGTGATGAGAAAATGATACAATCTAAAACATTCGTGTCTGAATGTATAGAAAGCTATGTTTAAGCATCAGAAAAATTATAAAAATTTGAATCTATGAGTAATTTTTAAATTTCAAAACTGGCTTCAGTATTTTTAGTTTACATTATATACTTCAAATTATATTATATTATTATACACTCATCTGAATAAATAATTTTAAAATGTTTAATTGTTATATTTATTGTATTGTATTTATTGTATTTATTTTAAACAAACTTACAATGAAAAATCAATAAAAAAAAGTACGATCCAAAAGATCACAACCAATTAAATTCGATTAAATAAATCGGTTTTGTTAATTCTTCATATACTTTTTATTATAAAATAAGGTAATAAATAGGTAACACTTAATACAAATAAATATTTTATTTTCTCTATGCGAAATAATTTATTTAAGCGTTACAAAAAATAGAAATTGGAATGAATTTTTTATTTCCTATACTGATTTATATGTATTTATATTTATTATACTAAACCATAACTTTTTCAGTAAAAGTCCATTAATATGTACAAAACAAAATCATAATCATAACCAAAGAATAACAGACGCTGAACCAGGTAATTTCACAGCATTACCATCTATTCGAGTACCAGGAGTGATTTTCGAATCGACACTAGCCGTATAAACAAGCAACTGTTTAGGGATATTCAACCAACTGCTAGCATCAACCACCGTCTCTTTATCCGAAGTATTTATTAAAAGAGTAATCGGTAACGCACCATCCAGCCTTCGAACAACTCCTAAAACGTCTTTTGTGATCAAAATGATTTCAGTAGAGCCTTTCTTATAACCAAGAAGTTTTTTCTTCAGAATTGTCAACGCTTTGAAGATTTTGTAATGTGAAACTGGTGCCTGCTTTTGAGCAGCCAAGTTCAGGGTCTTGTAGTTTTCATGAACAGGAAGCCAAGTCTTATTGTTTGTAGAAAATCCAGCACTTGTTGTATTATCCCATTGGAAAGGTGTCCTCTCAGGATCTCTCGAAGTCAAATGATATTTCTGAGGTCCAGAATTGCAACCCCAGACGTCCTGAGTTTCCTCCCAAGTTAAATTCTTATCCAACATCCCAATTTCATCACCGTTATAGACAACAGTTATCCCAGGAAGAACAGTAGCCAACATTGTGATCATATCTGCTTTTTTGGCACCATACCTTGAACCTACACGATGCTGATCATGGTTACCTGTAACCCAATTGGACACATTTCCTTTAGGTAGAGTGTTCAACCACTCATCAATCGTTCTTTTAAAATCCACTGCTGATGATGTTCCATTCAATGGGGTGATGAACATGAAATTAAACGGATTTGATCCGGATGTGAAGTACTTGAGCGTCAAAGGCACAGTTGTGTAGGCCTCTGTTATCAAAAATTTGTCATCTGTCTTATGTTTCCTTGCGTAATCATCCATCAGCTTCCTCCAGGACTTTAGAACATCATATGTCTCATTTTGATCCCTCGTGTAAATATGCTCAAGCGACTCATACTCATCTGGCGCAGCTGTCGGATTATTACTTTTTGGCTCATCCAGCATTCGGATGTCTTCAATCAGCACATTAATCGCATCAATACGAAAACCGTCCACTCCTCTATCCATCCAAAATGTAAAAACGTCCTTCATGGCCTGATCTAAGTCCTTGTTTCGATAGTTCAAGTCTGGTTGTCCAATGGCAAACTGATGCAAATAATATTGACCACGTTCAGCATTCCATTCCCAAGCCGAACCCTTAAAAGTACTCAACCAGTTGTTGGGGGGTTTCCTGACTCCATTCACAATTGTAGCATTTTTCCAGATGTAGAATTCATCGTAAGGTTTGATTCTTTTCACACTGTTCTTGAACCAAGAGTGTTGATTTGAGCTGTGATTTGGCACATAATCTAAAATCACTCTTAAACCACGGGACTTGGCTTCCTTGACCAGCTTTGTAAAATCAGCCAGAGTACCATATTCGGGGTCCACATCCGTGAAATTGGAGATGTCATAGCCAAAGTCAACCTGAGGGCTGGTGTAAATTGGTGAAAGCCAGAGAGCATCTACCCCAATGTCCTTTAGGTGATCCAGCTTACTCGTGATTCCATTAAGATCCCCTATGCCATCTCCATTGCTGTCTTTGTAACTTCTGGGATAAATCTGGTAAATAACCGCATCCTTCCACCAGTCATTACTGACTGATTGGACAGTATGGAAACCAACAAAAGCGATGCACAATGTCCACTTTAACATACTGCGAGGTTGTGTAACTGGCTGCTTTGAGTCTCGAGTTTATATGGCTTTTAGTGAAACTTAAAAATTTCCAGTATAACACAATTTATAATCAGTACACTTTTATACGATAGGCGGCATTTGATAAATGTAACATATCGTTGATGATGTTAGAAGTGACGATGAAGTGGTCGATTAGAGGCGGTACTTAAGATGTTTTTACAAGATAAAATGAACACTTGATTCTACAAAGCGGAATTTCTACAAAGCGTGATAAAGATTTTGAAGGTAATCTAGAAAATCATTTTGAGATTAGGAGAAGGAGAGATAATTAAAAGTATTATTCCATTACGTGGACTCTTGTTTGAGTTCTTAGAGTTGTTTCACATTATAAATTGCATGAATCGAATAGTATATAAAACAAAATAAAAAATACTCTAATTATTTGTATCGTCAATGCTTTAATTGAGTCGATAGAATGGGGATTTGCACGAGATTCGGTAATCCAAATATGTACGGCTGTTTAATCTCGGATTGCACATCAATACTGCAAGAGACTAATATTTCATGTTATAAAATATAAATAGACCTACATTAGCTAATTGATTCTCCGGGACAAAAATTATTTTTTATTCATTGCACAATATATCTGTATCCTTTATTTGAGAATGTCAAAAAATAAACGCCCAATAATGCATCAATTTACAAGACTCCACCATAAATTGGTAAATGATGAATGATTTTACGAAAATTCAGATTGCCCACAAGAACAATAGATGCAGGTACAGGAAGTTTGACAACAGAGGTGTCTACTCGTATGCCAACATCGGCATTTGAGTCAATACTTGATGCATAGACAATCAAGACCCTTGAAATATTCAACCAGCATCCACAGCATTATCCGTTTCTGCAAAATTGATAAGAAGAGCCACTGGAGAAGATCCTTCCAATCTTCTAACGATTCTCAACACTTTCTCCATAATTAAAATAACATCCACGCTTCGATACTTGAGAACAGGAAATTTCTTCTTCAGAGTTGTAAAGACTCGATAATAATGAAATATTTGCAACCTTCTGAGCTATCAAATTTAAATTCTTGTAGTTTTCATGAACAGGAAGCCAAGTCTCTCTCTCGATTTTAAAAAGTACCTTTCTGGACCAGCATTACAACCTGTTGGATCCACAGTTTCTTCTCACGTGAAATTCTTATCCAACATCCCGATTTCATCTCTGCTGTAAACAACAGTTATTCCAGGAACCAACATTGTGATCATGTCTACTTTTTAATACCATATCTTGATTCTACACGATGCTGATCAGGGTTTCCTACAATCCAATTAGACACATTACCTATAGGTAGATTGTTCAGCGATACTCAAACCGAGTTTTGTTGAGTCCGCTAAGGTGTCATATTGAGGATCCACGTCTGTGAAATTGGTGATATAACCGAAGACTGCCTGGAGACTTGTGTAAATAGGTGAAAGCCATACAACGTCCGATCCAATGTCCTTTATGTGTTCCCATCTAGTCGTGATTCCATTAAGGTCCCCTATACTGTCTCCATTACTGTCCTTGAAACTCCTGGAGTAAATTTAGTACACAATTGCATCACTCCACCAATCATCGCAGAAGCTATTGACACATGTCACTGTCAGAATTGCGTACAATGATTCTAACTTTAACATTGTTATGAGAACTACTGCTGGATTGTGGCAAATACCGCAGGTTTTCTTCACCATTGTTAAAATACAGAGCATAGTTGTAATTTCGTTAAGGATTTTGTTATTCTGAGAAGAGATAAGGGTAGATAATAAGTGCCAAATAGAAAAGATATGTAATTATATAATAAAGATAATAAAGTCGTGATAAGAACTTAATTATTGTGTTGTACCACATTTGTACAAAAACAACCTTCATTGGCTTATTTTTTCCAGAATAGAAATAATCTTTAATACTCATGTTTGGAAAAAATTATTCGGAATCTTAAGATTTTCGATACAGTAAATTTTTTAAACGCACATTCATAATTCTTATTATGCTAAACATTAATTCAAATAAAATCAATATTTTTTTTCAGACTGACTCCTTTTTAAATTGTATGTACTATAGAATATGACAGAAATATTAAAATTGACTGAAGTTTATGAAAACATAATGTTCTGGTTCACTTGAAAAGTCACTTCCTTCAAGAATTTTGACATTTATTAAAATTTTTCAGACTTAGGAGAATGTGTGTGCTCATTCTTTCCTGTAGGTTTTACTCTGTATATTAAAATACGTTATTCAGGAAATATGTGGAAGTTATTTTAAAAAGTAAATTCGTTCATTCTAATACTTTTCTTTTCTGTCCTGTCATTCTCCTCGCGAATAATTTTAGGCAAAAAGTAGAATTATTCAAGATTTATCAACTTACTGTCTATCTCGAGAGATAGAAGAAAGTAAGAAAGTAAGCAACCCATCAGAATAATATTAAAAATTTGAAATATAGTGCGACACATTTTATTCGCGAATTGAATCTACTTCAGACGCTTTCATTATTTTTTCTCTTCATTTATGATACTTTTTCTTTATTTCCACTTTTAAAACCTGGGTCATAGTTCTTCTACATATCCCATTCACTTTGTATGTTCTTTTCCTGTTTCTGTAGTTGATGTGACATCCATTTACAACGATTTTACTTTTATTATACTTCTTTCAAGGACTTAGTTTTCTCTTCCTTTACTCTCATCCTTTTCAAGCTCTTGCATTTTACATGTGAAAAGTTCATTCAGAGCTCCTTCTTAACGTTTTCAGATTTACCTTTTTTCTCTCAAGTGAAAGATCTTTAGTGAAACTCTGCAGATATTTTTTATCAATATAGAATAAATTAAATTAAATTATTAAATAAATTTAAAGCATCAGATTTTAAAGTACACATTTTATTTTTAATTAATTAGATTAAAATGTAAGAGAAGAAGAGAGAAGAGAAGAACATTAAAATGTTCCCTCTTAAAATTTTTCTTCAGGTTGAAATCTTTTCAAAACCATTTAGTGCAATTTATGCTCTTAGTTTCTTTATTAAAGTTAAGTTATGAAAGATTTTACAGTTTATGTTTTATAACTAAGTCCGCTCTAATTTGGTTTATTTCTTTTCAGTCAAAGTCATGTAAAAATAAAAATGACTGAAAGAACAAGTTTCTACTCTTTAAACTAGAAAATACAATAAAATCCCTTGTTATATAGAATGCATCCCTTTCGTTTACAACTTTGCTTATCGCGCATAAAACAGTGAATTACTTAGTTCGTTTTATTTATATTCGAATAAATATTCATCAGACGTCACTTTAGTCACTGAGCCATCTGCACCAAATGCCGACGTCCTAGTTTCAAGAAAGTTTCTATGAATACTTTTCTCTTAATGCAGAATCCCTTCTCTCCAAATGAAGTGTAAATATCAACCCAATGAAATCCCGAAAGCGATACTCAAATTTACATTACTTCTGATTCAAACTTTTAGTTTATTTACATAGTGAAGTTGGCTAACGAAAGATATTCTATTTTTTTAAAAATTGATTTAAAAATCTTCAGTTTTATAAATCTTGCTTCGTATTAATTAAAAGTAGCCAAATTCGAAAATATTTCAACTTCATTAAGTGTTGACCTACATTATCCGGTCTAAGTGCGAAAATCGTTGGCGGAAGACACATAGGACAAAAGAGGATGAATAGATTTTATCTTGAGCGCACAGCTTTGTTTCGGAAACCATTTCGCTGAGAAAAAGAAGAAAATGTTATGACTGTAATTCTGGCAGTGAGATAAACACTGGCATACCCAACCAGCTTTAGTGCAACTTGAAGCAAAGAAAAAAGATAACTGAAGCTCACTGAATGAAATATGTAAAGTGAATTATTTTTAAGATATACAGCGAAAGAAGTGGATGATAATTACTTTCTTAACTCTTGCACTTTAATAGTTTTACTTTACATAATTACAGGCTGCCGAAAGAGTTCTTCTCTCCGAGTTTTATCATTTTTATAGGTAATGAAAATGGATGTATATATATAAGTCTAAATATTATTTTCTTCTGTTTCAGACTACATCTGGCCTTCAGGACTACAGAACTCTCTCTTGAATAAAGTGAGTCGCATATTTAATATTTACAAAAATATAATATTACTTCGAGGATATTTAAATTTGTGAAATCACCCTTGTAGAAATTTTTAATTACATTGGACGGACCACTTAGAAATCCTCCTTTTTAAGGTGAGTTTCGGTTCATTATTAATATACGATTACATAGTTTCTCAAAAGAGAAGCAATCAACCTTCACTTAACAAACAAGCTAATCTCAGTTTCATTATTAAAATGGACCATACTATATGACTTTACTTAATTTCTCGTAAATGGGCTCTCACAGTTCAATTCCCATTCTAGAAAATTACTTCACAGCGAAGTCGGTACCGTAAACTACTTTTAGTGAGCCGCTATTCCCACAATTTTGCTACAAATTCCATCGACTGAACTGCACCCCAAATCCTAATCTGCTACTCGAGTCTAAAGGGCGCTGCACTTTCATGTCGAAAAGATATAAATAACAAGCTAATGAAATTCTTGAAAAGTCTATAATGTTTTGCGGAATTTTAATTAGCTCCAGAGTCAAAATAAAGAGAATAGAACTAGAATCTAACTATTACAAACATCCATTAATAAATAGAACTTAAGTGGATAGAAGCGAATTCTACGTTAATTATTTTATATCCACGATCTATTGAGCTTAATTAAATTTTTAATTAAAGCACACGTATAACGTAGTTAAAAACCACTAGAAAATTCTAAAGATCGTTTAATGAATAACACTTATTAACGAATATGATAAAATTATTTTTAAAAAGTACTTTCCTTACATTATAGTTATTTAAAGAAATCATAGCATTAATTATCAGACATTTTCACTAATGGGGTGAAAGTGGCTCTGTTTTCGACAAGTGGAAAAATTCCATTTCTCCCTTGGCCTATACGATATTTTGATAAACGGAAGTGTGAAAAATGAATCTCATTTCAGTAAATAATCTCCCTCTTTTATTTAAGGAAAGATTTCTTTAGTTTGCGAAAAATTTGGGATGCTCTTATTCAAGTCGGACAGGCCGTAGCTCCCGTAATTAAAATAATTAGTAGGAATAATCTCGGTCCTAATAGCGTGCTACACTTAAGAGAGCAGCACAAAGCGCAAGCGGCTGGCTATAATTAAAACGCACCATTGTAGTACTTTACAACCATTGCTGGTAGTGTACGCACGCACTTAGCCACTTGGGGTGTGGCTACCCTGCCCCTATACTTGTTTCCCCGTCTTCGCATGCATGTATATTTTATGCACTTTGATTATACGTGTTTTTACTCACCACAGGAGAATCAAAGTGGCTCTGTAAATTTTGTGAAAATAGGATGTGGGTACTAATTCTCCACGTGCCTAAAAAAGAACTACCTACTTTAGAACTACTTTACTTCCTAAATAGAAAATTTTAAACTTGAAAATACTTTATCACACACCTCCACACCCCCTCCCCTAATTTTTTAATAAAAATATAGTGTTAGTAAAATAATTAACGACAGGCATGGACCGGCGAGAGAAATTCTACGTTACAACAGCTTTAGTTTAAATATATGTATACTTTAATCTAATTTATCCAAAAGAAATTAAGCCTCGTGTAATCCGAGTTCCAACCCCCGAGCCAATTCGTACACATCAGACATTCGACAGAGTATATGTGTAAAAATATTTAGAAAAGTTTGGAAACTTAGCACAAATTGCTATTCACGATATCTTTGCTCGAGGGTTAAAGCAGAACTGTATATTAATTAATGCGGTATATTATATGACTGATATACATTATACAGAGACCGCCCGATCAAAGCAATGACTGTATGGAAGAAAGTAAAGACAGGTTCCTCAATAGGTAAATACTTTCCAATTTAATAACTCGGACGAGATTAATTCAGTCGAAAATCGAAGAGATGTCAATAAATCATTAACATATACAGTTTTTCGTTTATTGGAAAGGAAGCACTATAAATGTAAATGCGATGCTAGGAAGTCCATTATGTCAGCTTTTCTAAATATGTGAAAGTTCAATTAATTCATGACTCTTAAATAATTTTAATCAATAGAAAATCTAAAATATTGTTAATATGTGATGTACTAATTATATTAGAAAGCTTTACGTTTCTTTTATTTTTAAAACGAGAGAATTTGTTTACGGCGGAAATTTGCAAATTTTTTCTCATAATATATTCTAGCTGAAGAGCTTGTTATTGCAGAACTACGGAAATTTATAGGAAAGGAAAACAAACGCCTCTCTTTAAAATGTTAACGACGAACTTTAAATAAATGTAAACGCCGTTTATGCGTAGCAACATTTTCTTCCAATAATGCAGCCTCGAAGATTTTCTACCTAGTCTTTGAAAACACAAGAGAGCTGCCGTTATGTTAAGTAAAGTACTTCAGAAAGTTCAAAACAACCAATTTGTGCCGTCAATCATAATATCCTATCCGCGAAAATATTCTTTGTTGCATAATAATGTATTGTAAAAGCTGTAATATTCACGCAGGAACATACACGAGAAATGTTTACAAAGGCGTCTAGCCTTTGCGAGCAACTTAAAATATCAAATTTGTAAAATAAAAAAAAAGAGAATAATTATAAAAAAATAAAATAAGGAAATATTCATTACACCTTAGTGACATTATATCTTGAAATATTTTTTCACTATATCACTTTACTAAAAATATTATATTAACGTCAGAAATTAGCTTCAGGGCATTTCCACTTTAGGTACGTCATGTAATCAACCTCAAGTGACTAAATTTTTCTTATGAAATATGATTTTTTTGTTGGAAAAGCGAATCTGAAACTTGAAAATATTTAGTCTCATCCCTCCCCTAGACCTCCTCCCCTATTTGGGAAAGGGTAGGGGATGTGACATATATCTTCAAGTTTCAGATTCGCTTTTTTTTTTAAATTCAATTTAGCCACAAATAATTCTGGATAAAAGAAGACAATTTTTTACGAATTGTCACTATTCTTTTTGGGCTATAATTAAATAGGCAGTAAAGAGTTGAGACTATTTTCGTAATTTCGTTCGCTCTTTTAAAACCAGAGCACGTCAATTTGTTGTAATTAGTCGTTTAATTCATTGTTTGTATTTGGTTTTGTTAAGACGCTTCGCTTGGATGAGGTATACGACCACTTCTTTCATGCAGTACTTCAATTCACGAAACGTGGGTGAACTCGCCTTTCATAAGCCCTTTCTGCTTTTTCGACATTTCGAATGGTTAGTCAGACCTCTTCTTTGAATTTCTACCAGTATCATTAGGCTGCAAATTCTTTCCTAAGCTTCTTTAGTCCTAACTTGTATTTTTTTTCCCGTCTAGCCTTCACATTTTTTCACGTCCATTTAAGTAAAACGTTTCCATATCACAATATGCAATCTCTGTCAATATTAGAAATATATGTAGTATATATATAAAGTTTAAAGTTACGAATGTTCTCAGAAAATATAATTTTGCTCTAGTTTTTTTTAGAGAAATTGGTTTCCTGGTAGAAATAATTCTATTTTTCTTACTGAGAGATATTTTAAACCGACAGGAAAAAAATTAAATACTTTATGGATTTACACTGAAAACGTTGAAGTAGTTTGTTTGTAGCTTTGAGTGATGTGCATTCATTTCCCTGATCATGAAATAAATAAACATGTACAATATCCAGTACTGCACAAAAACGGCTGTAGCACATTAAATACACCTGCTACCTAACTTTTCTCTTTTCTATGGCAAAAGTCACAATATTTGAACTTCGTTTTATCTCTGTTTCAAAGTATCTCACATAATATACAATTTTTGCTTATACATATTCCGATTCAACGTACAAATATATGAAACAACTCTTCGCTTTTCCAGGTAGCAGAACCACGGCTCATTTTATTGCTGATAATTTCCCAGAGCCATAATTTGTGTCCCAACAACTTCGTGTTATCCAGTTAATTTATATAAATAAATAAATATTCAGTTTCAGAATACAGAAGACGAAGTATCTGAATTAAAAAACTAATATAACAAAGCATAACAAGCCCCTAATAATTCTCGAGAGTGCATTTTTCCTTGAGTTCCATCAACAAGGCTTTAAAGTATCAGAATAAGCAGCTTTTACTAACATTTTCTTGTCTCTAACAATACGAAAGATAATTAAATGCAAGAAGGAGAAAAAACAGTATTTTCTCCTACAAGGAAAGGATTACGTCTATTTTCTTCTGCGATTACTCTCAACTTTTGGCTCGAATTTTTAGTCCGACCGACAACTCTTTTAAAGGTAGATGGCTCGTGATTAATTAAACTTTCCTGATCACGAAAGTGCCAAGCTAGTTGGCTATATTTCTTCAAGCCTACATGGTAAATGCATGCATGTGTACTACAGTCTGCAACACATTCACAACACTAACGACGCACACTCAAGTCCAGTGTTGCATAATTCCATATTGCTATAAAAAACATAATTTAGGGCGCGACACGACGTGGGATTTCAGAGGCTTTCTTTTTTCAAAACTGTTTGGGTTCTCATAAAGGTAAAATCAAAAGTGTATTTATATTATTATTGTAAAACAAAAAATAACAAATTTTACATAATACGTAGTTTCAAAACAATTCCAATGTGTTCCAATAAAGTCGGCTGAATTCGAGTGAACTTAACTGAATTATAATTAATTCAACTGTATACAGTAAATCCCAGAGTGACAACTAATATCTGTATTCACATGTTTCTATGTAGATGTCAATTGTTTTTTCACTGTACAACATTTTGATCTACTATTGGATAAGCCTTGGGATTTAGCATGTGAATGTTATTATGGCAAAATTAACCTGATTCTCCTTGTCAGAAATCGGAAGAATGTAATTTCGAATACTGAGTTCAATGACATAAATGAAACATAGTTCAACTAAATAAGAGTGAAAGAAGGAAATTCGTGCAGGAAATGTTCTGAGCAAAAGGTTCCTTACGAATGAGCTGCACAGTAATAGAATTAATATGATCTTCTTGGTGTCTGGTTAAGACCTTTACAAGGTGCCAAGGTATAATTCGCGAAGAAGGAATAAGATTCAATTCCGCGCACTAGAATGGGAAGACTTTCCTGGGTCATATCCGACAGAAGCTTACGTGGTAGTAAAATTGTAATAAAACCTCTCCTCCCATTGTTTAACAGCCACTGCGTGCAAACGGGTATAACTCTATAAATTGCTTCGGACGAGTTTGCTGGATTCTTAGCGAGGCAATCAAAGTCTCATACGAGCGATAAATTTCGCGAGATCATTCGGCTAAGAGCATCCGCTAAGTTTCTGCATACAGAAGAGGAAGTGGCTTACGTAATCGTGATTAGCTCTTGTTCAGATTTTATAAGTTCGGCTCGCATAGTCCCTTTTTAAAACCTCCAGTTTATGAAAGTTAATAAATTCTGTAGGATTTCCATTATACCAGATAAATATTTCTAACAATTGTATATCGTATTTTATTGTAACTTTATTTCTTTATTTATGCATGCAGTATTCTTGAATCAATACTATGCAATGTTGGAATGACAGACTTTCTTCGAATTCACTTAAACGGATCCCAGTTTTTGATACACAATGGAATTTTTACATTCTCATCATTTTAATACTCTTTTCCATCTGAAATCCTGCACTCACGATCAATGTTTTTGCTTACAGTGTATCCATAGAAGGTTTTCCATTACTGACAAATAGTCCGCTGACTGACAGATATAAGATACCTTTTCTCCTACATTCCAATACCACTCTCTATCCGGATGCATTTTCCTCGGGTTGGAATCCTCGAAGCAATTAATTAATTTAATACTTACACTTCGTACCGCGTTGGGATGTTGGAACATTTTTTCACGACAAGAGCGAACGCTTCGCATACAAATTGTTTCCTCTAATACGTGACTTGCATTCAAGGCCCTCAAGAATTTTTCTGCACGAATAAGGGAAGTTCATCTACGTTTTTAGCACAATGAGGAAAAATGAATAAACGTGCAACAGAATAGTACCTTTTTCAGAAATCGAATCAATCGAAACTGATTTGCAAAAGTGCTGTCTTAAATGGAATATTGATTTGTTAACTTTCATTTAAATATATTAATAGTAGAAATATTGATTCTAGAATTATAATTCTCATCAATAAAGCTGACTTATATTGACGTCTATTTTAAATTGAATTAAATATGTCCTTAATTTTCTTATTGAGTCGACGTTGTACAAATGGAAGTCAATGATTTTAGCGGTTAAAATGTTAATTAAACCTTCCAGTGTATGTGTAAAATACGTATGATATATTTATTGGTACATGCATATATTTATTAGATAAATTTTTGATAATGTGACTTTTGATTCTTGAATTAAATCTACTTCTAACCAATCATTCGTCAGGGTATACAGAAAGGGAGTCATTGATTGGTGTCATGGAATGTCATGGAATGGTGAACTCATAATTCATTCCATGAATATATTTGATTGCGAGGGAATTCCATTGAGCAATTTTTTTCCATTGGACATTAAATTTTTCTTAATAATAATTTTGTTGAAATTGCTACTGAATTTTTAATATTGAAATATAATATAGAGCGAGAGGGCAGTAGTCCGGGTCAACGTATGACCAGACAGAGTAATGTTTATTCGGGCAAAATTCTGAAACGCGGTGACGATATCTTTTTATAATATAGAGAAACGAGGCAGTAGTTCAGATCAATATATGGTCAGACAGTGGGGAGGCAGTGGTAAAGGTCCATTTTTAGTCAGTAAAAATTCTGAAGCATCAGCGGCGATATCTTTTTATAATATAGAGAAAGAACCCGTAATTCAGGTCAATAGTGTCAGACGGTGGAGTGACAGTAGTAAAGGTTCATGTTTAGTCAGACAAAATTCAAATACAACCGACATCACAGTAAAAGTAGGGCAACGTGATTAAAATAAAGATAAGCCCTGAAATTGCTTTTGAAAATAAAAACTTGAAGGATAATTTTGACATCTATATTCTCAAAATAGCATTTCATCATCATGCTCAGTTACTCAAGTTTCAACGTTGCGCGACTCACCCTATCAAAAGTCAAATATGCATATAACAAAAGCCAATCATAACAGGTCGAAATCGAGTCGGAAATTGATCGGTTGTCAGTGAATAAACGGCGGACAGCTCCGTTGCCGAAAACCTACATTCTGCAAATGAGAAAATATGGACTCTAAAATTTGAAAAAAAAAAAAAAATACCTCGTTTGTTTTCGGTATGAAAATAAATAAAATCGCCTCTCGGGTATCATAAAGCCCGCTTGGTACCAAATCGAGTCGAAGATTGGTTATTTTAGTTCGCATCGCGAACAATAGTCTCGCAGGTGTGGGATGACGATGATCAGTCGATGAGCTTCAAAACATGATGCGACTCTCGTTCTCCAGACCACGCTCTCGGGACAATGTTATATATCGATAAAAAAAACAGCTCTCTATATAACGAGAATTCACGCCATCCGAGATTTGAGTTGCGATAATGTGCCTTACGGTAATGGTGGTAACGATGCTACTGGTGCTTATCTCGCGCAGAACAACTCTCCAGCTTTTACAACCCCCTGTTAAAAAAAACCCCTGTATACGCGGGACATTGGTATGGAGACATCCCCTTTAGGTTCGTGAACTGCCGCTTGAAAATTTATGAAGCAGTTAAACCTTATAGGTTTTGATAATAGGTATATGCTGTCCTAAAGCCTTATATATTTTTAATGAAATCATCGAATATTATATAACTCTGGAAAAATAATTATAATTTTCCTATCAGATTTTAAAATTCAAAGAATTTGAATGTAGGTTATTAATTTTTTAAAAGTTTTTACTGAATTTTTTTTAGGGAGCTTCATTATTGCAAGAGGATATGCCAGGCAGGAAAATTTAATTTACTCAAAACTCTCTAGTTCTGACATAAAATTGAGAACGTTAGCAAGATAGCGGTGCACGCTCTATACAAGATTCTAATTAAAAAATCAGGTTCTTTTAATTTAATTTATTTTAAATTAATTTTAAATTAATAAAGTAAATTTCGAAACAATTTAAATTGTTAATTGAACGTAAAGTTATTTTATAGAGAGATATTCGATATTGTATTTCATTTTACAGTATATCATAGTTATGCCATTTATTTTCTCTCGCAGCTTATCCGGATATACGAGGAAATAAATTTCATGAACACAACACAGAGGTTACAGATAGTATGTCATAGTAGCATTAATTTACTACAATATTGCAATAGTGATGGCTAGAGTCCGAAAAAGCGAGTTGCGACGTAGAATTTAAGGTATTTTGGAAGCTGCGTTGTTGCCTGCGAAAGAAGTTCTGACAGTGTCTATTTGAAATTAATGCAATACATGTGTAATTATTAATAATCAGGGGATCGATTGTTTAACTTTTCTCATTTCTCTTTTCTTACTTCTCCTTTGTCACTTTTCACCTGTCAGAAAAGTTCAAACGTTATACATATACATTTCAGTTGATATCAGTCATACGATAAAACGATTAGAATTGTCGCATTGATCTTCCTGAGGGAATTCTCATGGTTCTTTTTACGCATGAGAATTTTTTCGTTCATGCAAAATGTGACAGTTGAGAAATGAAAAGTGAGAAGCGAGAAATAAGAAGTGAGAAAAGTTACGTAATCGACCTCCCTTTAGTAATTTAATTTTCTTTACAAGAATTCTGCTTTAAAGGAATTTCTAAGGAAACTTTCAGATTGCTCTTGAAATTAAATTAATTACATTAGTTAGTGACCGATTGCTCGTAATTATGGAACTAAATGTTTGTATAATATAATTATGGTTAATTATAATATAATTATTTAATTGAAATACTGAAGAACCTGATTCAATTTCATTACAAAACAGCAATTAAATTTATATGACAGTACATCAGATAAGTTCCCCTTGATAGTAGTCTGCTAACACGATAGTATCTGGAAAGGAAAGCTAAACTGGTTATCGACAAGAGAATAAAATCATAGTATATTTATCTCGAAATTTGTTATTATAAAGTATTTGAATCTATTTTCGCAATAGAAAAAGAATACATTTTATTTAAAATTAAACACTAATTTTGTTCAGTAGTAATAAAAATGACAAATTTTAGTTTATTTGTTCATAATGTGACCTTTTTCGGAATTCCAAAGTCGTAGAAACATTGAATTACATTTATGTAAATTTAGATACATTTATATCGTTCAGTTATTGTTCAATTTAAAATTTAAAGCCGATTTCGTTCTGTGAGAAAAAGTAAACTACCACTGAACATAAAAGGGTCTTTTCAACGGAAACCTTTTTCCATTCATGAAACTTTGAAGCTAATGATACTGACCCGTGGTAATGAGATATCCTGTAGTATTCCCAAAGGATCGTGTTTCTCTTGTTTCGGACGTCATGCGAAGAAAACGATTTCAGTTCGCATTTACTGCTGAAGATACCAAGTAGAAAACTCTCCTCGTTTCTTCTCTCTCTATTTCTTTACCACGTATTCTTTTTCAGCCGCGATCGAAGGCGCTGGAGCTATTACAACGTTCCGAAACTTTCCTATTAGATTACAAAGTTCTACAAGTAGGGTGACTCGAATCCGGATAACAAACAGTAGTATTATCGAATTACCTGAAGAACAAGATACCAGGAGGGAATAAAAATTATTCCCTGCGGCCTAGAATCTCCGAATTAACAAGCTGATGAGGAAGCTCATCTAGAAGTGTTCCGCACCTCCTTCTCCCTTCTCTTTACTTCACGAGCATGGATGCAGGATATTTTTTCTTAGAATTTCTTAATATAATGAAATAAATGGCCTCGAAAAAATAAGATTATCATCGAAAAACTCTAAAATAGATGGTCAACGAATTACATAAAGAAATTTATTGATGTAACTGTGTTAAAGAAAATAAACTGCCATGATTTAAGCGCCCTTACGGAGATACGTGCACTTGCAACGGTTTTCAGTACCGAAACCATAATCCCTCGGGAAAGCAAGCCAGTCATTCCGTTGGATTTAAACGACTTTCAAATGTTCAAAACTCTTCCAGTAGATTGGGTAGCTATATACACTGAGCAATTTGTTACGTTCCTCTACTACATAGATCGAAAATAAAACTCCACCAACTGTAAATTAAAGATCAACTATTGATTTTATTATGACTCGATTTCATTTAATATGATAGAAATTACTCTAGACGATATATATATTTAAATACTTACATATTTAAATATTTAAATATATTTAAATACTTCTTCACTTTATTTCTGTAAATATTGCTTGTAGAAGAAATATTTCGAAATAAAAACTACACGGAGAGAAAAGATATGGTTGGGTCAACCATAAAAATGGAAAAATATGGGGCAACCATATCTGTAGTTGCTGCAACCATAGTTATGGTTGCTGCAGCCAAAGTTTAGTCAGCGCAACCATTCAATTGCTTAGCTTAGCCATTTTTTTGGTTGCGCTGACCAAATTTTGGCTGCTGCACCCATA
>JAUESH010000024.1:19130403-19143566 GCA_032275165.1 Synergus magnus
AACTGAAATTAAGCTGCTAGCTCTTATGGAGGGTTTGCGCCCGATTCACGAGACAGCGTGAGTAGAGTTTGTAGTGGAGGAAGCTTCCGAGCTCATCAAGGCCATTGTAGCTCTTATGGAGGTTGTACTGTAGTTGAGAAACATCAATATGAAGTCAAAGATTTCGAAACGATCATGAAAGAAAGCGTGAAGATTCCCAAAGAAGTTCAAATTAGCAAGGCTGTAAAAATTGATTACTGTCCGGACGGTACTGTGAAAACATACGACAAATTCTTTGGCGGGAAAATAGTTGAAGTTAAAATCGAAAAATCTTTGACCATTGACGATATTAAAAAAGCCCATTTGGTTCCACCAGTTGGTATTTCGGCTGAGAAAAAAAAAGATCTAGAAATTTTGTTACGTTATTTAAGCTCAGGTGGTCAAGAATTTTTCGAAAATTTTTTGGATAAGGTCGCACTAAAGAAAAAATGATTGAATTAGAAAGCTTACTTTGTTCTCTTCATTTTAATGTACATACTTATATTAATATTGTAAATAACTTAAAATACGTGCAATTATAGTTTGGAATTATTGTAAACCAAATGTGTTTAGGTACGATGATATTTATAAATATAATATAATGAATATAAATGTTCAATTTTATTTATTTCGCGAATTGAACCATGTTTTAAACTCTAAGATTCCACAATGTCGAAAAAAACATTCACCTACCATTCTGTCCGCACGCGGAAACTGTTCATAGCCAAAAAACCAGCGAGAGCTGAAACTCGGCAGTCTGTAACGTTCCGGCGCAAAACATTTTTAATTGTTCCTTCCAAAGTTTTTATTTTAAAGTTCTGAAATTTTCTAGAAAGCTTCTTTGAACTCTGATGAAAAACTTTCTCGCTGGAAGTTTTTCGAATTCCTCGATACTTCTTTTCGTGAATGTTCGAAAAATACGGTGCGCGGCGCGTAGTAATTAACATTAAAATCTTAATTAAAAAATTGCTTTTTTTGTCTCAAGTCAAGTGGTTTGAGCATCGCTAACATATTTTACGCTAGTACCTCAAATTTGAGCTCATTTCGTCGATAAACAACAAAGTTTCGACGAGTTAAGTACAAAAAAAGTATTAAATTCGATCCAATTTTTAAACCAGTTTTTATTTTTTATTTCGTAAATGACAAGTCGAATAGAAAAATTTGTTGGACATAATATGTGCCTTTTTTCATATTCTATAGGCTCATATTTTTTTTTTTTTTCATTTTCCAACTTTTTCTTCGGGACAATATTTCCCTGGCACTTTGCCTCGCGAAACGAGAAACGGAGTATGTCTCGCGCGCCTAAGCGATTATTGCATGGAGGCCCTCAATTTCACTGAATTTCAAATGAATTTTAAACTATAGTGATCAATTGTCAATCAAACTATAAAAATAACTAACTAAAATACATGTAATATAATAAAATTAAAATATAAGGCAAAAAATCAATGAAAAGTAATGAATTTTATGATTTCCATTTAAATTAATAATTTAATTAATTTAGTAATCAATAATAATATCAATAGAATTCATAGAATTCATCAGAATGTTAAATGGGGGGTAGGCGCGCGATGCGCGCAGGGGGGCAAAGTCCCCCTTGTTATTTGGAATTATCCGTACTATTTCGAACGATGTGCAATAATTATGTTGGTCAAATATTGATAATGAAGAAGATTGCAGGGGGTCGATAATGATTGGTAGGGGAGACTGGAGCTATTCGGGACACTTTTTTTTATTATTTAATACGACGAATAGACAAAAATGTTTTTTTTTAATTAAAAAAAAGCATTTTTGTGTATTCGTCATAATAAACAATAAAACAAATTGTCCCGAATAGCCCCGGTCTCCCCTTATACAGATGAAATTTCTAACGAAAAAAGTCAACGTATCTCATGAATTTACAAGGATTCGTTGACGGATAGATAATGACGAATTATAACGGATAGTCAATACGTTCTTTGAAGAAAGGATTGAAGAAGGATAAATAACAATTGGCATGGATTAATATTCTATCCGTATTGTATAACAATAAAATTCAAAGTAGTTTGTGGATAGATAAGGATTAGGTGACGGATCGAAGGATTGAAGAGGATAAACGTTGATTGTCACAGATACCTTTTCAATGCGTGATAGGTGACGATATAAAATCGAAGTAGTACGTGGATAAAAAGAATACGGTGACGGATAGGAAATTATGGATTTGAACAGATAGGCAATATATTTTATGGAGAAAGGATTGAAGATGATATGAAATGATTGGCACGGATTAAGATCTATCCGTGTTACATAACGAGAAAAATAAAATTAGGTCGTGTCTAGACAATGATAGGGTGACGGATAGAAACGGATAGGCAATATATTTTGTGGGGAATGGATTAAAAAGCATAAGTAATAATTGGCACGGATGAGTATCCTATCCGTGATAGTTAACAAGGAATGTCAAAGTAGGTCGTGGATAGAAAAGGATAAGGTGAAGGATAGAAAATTATGGATTGGTACGGATAGGAAATATATTCTGTGGAGAACGGATTAAAGAGGATAAGTATAAATGATTGGCACGGATTAAGGGGGGGGGGGATAACGTTAATTCGTGCAAAAAAAAAGGCACATTTTTGTGAATTTTCTTTTACGACACAGTTAAAATCTACTTATTAAAACCAATGGTACATTAAAGTATAACATTCGAAGAATATTTTATAAAATTTTCATGTAGAAATATTAAAAAATACGGCAATGACAGCAATTATTCGGAAGCGTCTCGGAAAAAAGTAGAATTGCGGTGCCCCTCATAACTCGGTGCTGCATCATCTTAAATCAAAAAGTCAAAGTTCTTTCGTTATATAATTGCTTTCCCCAGGTAACGCTGGGAGGGTTTTTCGAAATTTCAATTTTTCACTTTTTGGGAACACTTTGAAGTGAAAAACGCGTTTTTTGCGAAAAAAATCGGCTAATTTGTTATTGTAAAATAAGAAATATTAACAAATTTGAAAAAAAAAACTCTCCAGCGTTACCTCGTAAATTATGTACAGAAACAGTGTTCAAAATTTCAAATGGATCGGTGCAGTAGTTTTGAAGATATGAAGGGTACCGATTCATCTCAAATTTTCACAATATTCTTGAAAGGTTCTCCATTCAGAAAATCAAATAAAAAAAATGCAAAAAAAAAATTTTAAACGTTACCCCCCCTTAAAATTCTATTTGTGTTACATAACGAGAAAAATCAAAGTGAGATAGACGAGGGTGGGGTTGCAAATATAGAGATTCATGGATTAGGACGGATAGATAATACATTTTTTATTGAAAGGATTAAAGAGGATAAGCATTGATGGAAATGGATAAATTTTTAATCCGTCATAGGTGACGAGATCAAACCTATGTGAGTAGTTTGCGGATATATATGTCTAAGGATTGAGTTGCGGATAAAAAATTCGTGTACAAGGTACTCCATTTTTAATAATGTTAATTTCTTTACAGACAACTTGGATGCAGTTGACAATGCCCCGACTAGAAAAGAGTCAAGCGATATCAGAGTGTTTAATGGAAACTTTCGCAAATAGACGTCACTGGATTAATAGTGAAAATTCTACTATCTTCGTTTATTTAACTTATACACTTTCAACATTTCAGACAACTGGAAAGCCTTAACCTTATTTATAGTTGCTTTATTACCAACACTGAATTTCAAAAGAAAACGAAAAACCAACGATTCAGGAAAAGGAAAAAAAAAGGTTATTCATTTTTAAAACTTTATCATTCAAAAACGAATTCATGAATTATCTTCTAATTATTATTTTTTTACAGGCTAAAATTGGCACAGGTGATAGGCGAGTCTGTTCTACTACAGAAAACCCTTCTCAATCAAAAGAAATCTTTCCTAATCCTGAATTGATTCGATATCAGCCGGTAAGAATCCTTAAAAAAATCTAAAACCTTCACATATTTATATAATGATATTTTATTTCAAAGTCAATGTTTAAGGAAGGAACAAACATCACAAATTTCGTAGAGCGATTTGCTGCAGAAAAAAATGAAAATGTACTACCATACGTAATATGTGTGAGGGTCCAACAAAAAAACACCTATTTCGTACAAGGGGACAAAAAAACCATAAAAATTGATTCAGACGCAAGTCCCATTCTTGCATTTGATCTCTTTTTCACGTTGCATTTTGTAACCAACGTAAAGTATGCAGATTCATTATTCTTCTTTTACAATTTTCTAGAGAATTACATTTACAAAACAGAATCGTCAGTATAAAAGATTCAGTATCGTCCTTCCACACCAGTTTAATTAATTTTAAACCTCTTGAAAATGAAGATGACAGAATGTTAGATGTCTACCGTAGTTTATAAGACATTTATACAAAATTTTTTGTTGAATATCAATGTTGTGTTCAATAAATTAATATTAAATACTTTTATACACGTATCTTATTCACTTTAGTCTTTTTAAGTGGTGTCTGCCGTCATGTAATTTGAATTAAAGTTTCAACATCCTTTTAATAAAATTAAACATTATGAAATCTGTCATTACAAAAAATTGAAAATTTCCTGTAGCACATATCGATATCGCTGCAGAAAATGTTTAATTTTGAATAACGGGACTCATTTCATATTTAAAATTTTTTTTGACTTCGGAACTTTAATTTGGATTTCATGATAGCAATTTGCTTTTAGGATTATTTAAATCTCGCGCTAAATTAAGAAGGTACAAGTGCTGTCAACTATCGGTTCATCATATTCCTCTGTACTGATTTAATCAGTGACCTTTATTCACTGAATGAATTAGTAACTTTTCACTGATTATCAGTGACCGGATTCTAGCTATTTGAATCAGTGAAATTTCATTGACAATCAGTGACTTTTCACTGATTCAGATTTAGAGAGTAAGTATAAAAACGGAAGTAATACATAAAAGAAGGATTAAAACTGATAGTGACACCGGATAAGATTATTATTCAAACGGATAGGCGAATAGCCAACGGAGCCAAACGGATCAAAGAGTATAAAAAATTATTAAAACGGATACTTATAAATAGATGACGGATTAAAGCGGATAAGGTTTACAATCCGTTTATTTCTAGCAGGGTATATATTATAAATTTTAAATTTTTGAAGCACTTATTTTACGTTTGCACTATTTTTCACTGCATACAATGTAGGAATTGAGGAATTTCATATGTAACACCTTATAATCAGGATAAATGTTTAAAAAATAAACATATTTCTGAAGAAGGCAATTTTTAAATATTTTTAATGTATTTCTTAATTAAATCGTTTGGATTGCTTTAAAAACAACCAAATTCATAAACAATGTCGGCTCTGCTTTAAATTTTAGTTATGCTGATCTTATTAAATAAAATATAAAATACCTTGTTTCTTTTTGCTTTAAAAATATTCTTTGTCCAATTTTATTCATTTTACCACGTTTTAATTAGCTTGCTTTCTTGTCTGTACGGGTGGAATCTTGTAATTAATTTTTCATGCACTTCTAATAGAGATAGAGAGTTGAAAATTTGCACGTAAATCAGAAGTGGATGACAATGCAATATAATACAGTAATTAATTAATTAACTCGCGCACTTCTAATAAGGATAGAGACTTGAAAATTTGCACGTAAGTCAGAAATGAATGACAATGCAATATAATATAGTAATTAATTGATTAATTAATTAATTAACTCGTGCACTTCTAATAGAGACAGAGACTTGAAAATTTGCACGTAAGTCCGAAATGGATGACAATGCAATATATAATACAGTAATTAATGTATGATAGATTCTTAATAGATAGATAGATCCTATCTATATATAGATAATTAATGTATCAATACAAAATCAATACAGTATGATTAAGTAAAAACAAAATGAATTAAATCTAAAAGTTGCTTAATTTTTGTGATTATTTAATCGAGATGACTAATACTGATTGCTAAATTACGTGCATACAAGATTAAAAAGTAGAAAATAATTTAATAAATAAAATAACATTTTTAAAAACCACGTTTTTAAAAAATAGAAAATATAAAAATAAATTTTAAATGAACTAAAAAGTATAAAATAATTCATCCTAGTGGAATGCAGTTTTATAGCCCCATGCAAATTCATAATCTCTTAAACGTTACCAGAAAAATTATTCCCCACGAAAAACGTGGGGCGCCTGCAATAGATATAAAAGTAATAACTGTAAGAGTATTTATCGTTTAAATTAATCACAGGACTGGTTCAGACAAACTATTTATGCACTAAAATTGTATTGCGGGTGCCCCACATTTTTCGTGGGGAAAAATTTTTCTCGTAACGTTTATGAGATTATGAATTTGCATGGGTTTATAAAACTGCATTCCATTAGGATGAATTATTTTATACTTTTTAGTTCATTTAAAATTTATTTTTATATTTTCTATTTTTTAAAAACGTGGTTTTTAAAAATGTTTTTTTATTTATTAAATGTTTAGTTCTCTTTCTTCCTCGCGCTGGATCTTCGGGTAAACTTAATGACATTTAAAAATAAATGGATACAAATCCAAAGTTCTCTACATACAGTCTGAGACGTCTAACGCTTTTCGAATACATCTTTAAAATAGTACTATTTTTATATTATTTTTGATTTCTCGGTAAACGAAGCCAGGGGCGGGTCCAGGGCGTTTACGAGCGTGGAGGGGGAAGGGTAATTATATTAGGTAGCCCTCCCAACGCCCTTCTCTGGATGCGCCCCTGAACGAAGCGATAGAAAGTAGCCAAGCAAAATTTTCATTTGAGTGTGGAAGGGGTGATGGGAAGAGTCTACACGTTGCTTAAATCCAATTGGAGAGTGATCACTCCCCACTCTCAGACGACGATTCATAGGCACAAGTGAGTAGTGAGAGGCAGTTCATCGCAGTGCACTTGCACCACAGTTTCACCTGTATCAAGGTTAGGACCCTTTTCAGTGACTCATTCACTCTTTTCACATGATTTCAATTTGTGGAAAATCTTCTGAGAATCAGTAAAAAGTCACTGAAATTTTCAGTAACCGTCACTGGAACTACTGCAAATTTATTTTTATTGATTCATAGTGGGTTTTCGCTAATTGAAATTGTGAGAAAAGAGTCACAGAATTAATGGAATTAAACCGCTGCATTGTAAAAGGGGATATAAAATTTCTTGGTTCCCGCCTACTCCACAGAGGTCAGTATCAGCTGACGCTATTTCCTGTACACAGTGCTTCTCAACTTAATCATAAAATAATTTCAAATAACCTGAAATTCCTAAAGTGTCATCACAAAAATTTTAAGATGTTCGCGTTTCTCAAAATTGTTCAGGGTGTTGGAATCTAAAAAAGGTAATGACAACACCATCGGAGAGTACTCCTTGCCGGCGTGTCAAGTGTTGTGGCGTTATTTCCGCGAAAACTAGTGTTTTATTGTGCCTCATGCTCGCCTCTTACACTCACATTGACAGGATGGTCGGCGTCGGGGTGTACACAAGGTATGGTTATCGAATTTGCACCGATATTTTCTATTAATTAAAAAATGACGGATCAAGTCCCCTAAGTTCAATCCTAATTTCCCTTTAGAACTCGAAAAAACTTTACGAACGTCCTTTTTTTTTCTTCAAAAAGTGGACAATTTTTTGATATGCAGATTAGAGTGACATCGCAGATTTCACCATCTTTTTGTACCCTCCTACATCAGCCTTAAGTTCCGTTAGCACTCTTGGTCAGACACTAACAGCTCGTTTAATGTAGACCAAACCATGGATAAAGCGTTTCACTTCTGACCGGTGCTCCGTCAGACGGTCTGGCTAGTACCCGATCTGATCCCCGAAATTTTTCCACACGGGAAAGAGGAGAGCAATGAAGTGGATTATTATATGGCATTGAAAAAACTGTACACTTTAATGCCTATAAATCTAAACAACTTTCGTTTTTGTCTGGAATTAATTTAACGCCGGCATTCAAATGCATTGATTGTATTCGATACACGGAGAAAATGTGTTCGGTAACCGTTAGAGTAAGTGTGGTAAACGTTGGATATAGTGGCTTTTCAGCGACCTGTAACGATCTGGACTGTAACGATTACCGAAGTTTCGGTGGTAGTGTCTACCGAAGTTTCGGTACCGAAACTTTCGGTAATCGACAGTTTCGATTACCGAAGTAATCGTTACAGTCCAGATGGTTACAGATCGCTGAAAAGCCACTATATCCAACTTTTACCACACTTACTGTAACGGCTACCGAACACAATTTCTCCGTGATATATCTAGTCGGAAAATGTATTAAATGGCATTTGACATATTTGGTGAGTCAACAGAATTGAATGGCATTGGTTTCATTTCATACCTCTGATCATTGAAGGCATTGCATGGCATTCAACTAATATGGTCATTCAATGTCATTCAATCAATGGCATGACAAAGTTTTTTTTGTGGATTCAAAATGACACAAACGAAAACAGTCGAATGCTAAGAAGCGCATTCGGACAAAAACGGAATTTGTTTGGATTTATAGGCATTAAAGTATACCATTTTTTCAATGTCATATAATCCATTTCAATGCTCTCCTTTTTACAGCCAAAGGAGAAGTTAAAATCTGTATTTTATAAAAAGATATTGCAAAAAAACCTCAAATTTCGATTTTTTCAAAAATGTTAGTAACTTCGAAAATATTTATTATTTTTAAGAGCCCTTGGTCTCATTTTAAAGATAAATTTTCATAGTTTTTGTGTATGCTGTTCAGATATTTTTAAAATTATTTTCCTAGCTTCTGGTATAGGCTCAAACTTTTGTATTTTATATTCAATAATGGATGTTAGTTTTAAAATTGTGGAATAATAAAAATGAATACTGATTTACGCCAGGGATATTATAATTTATAACTGATATTATAGTTAGTGCTCCCAACAGGAGCCCCGTGCTCAGCTGCGCGTGCATCGCGTTCGGCATCATATTGCTTGTTTTTCGCGCGCTGTTTAAAACGCTAAAAATACTTTTTTTTGTTTATTATAAATAATGGCTTTTTAACTTATACAGTTATCTATTAGACCAAAATAAAAAATAATTAGATCACTATTCTGTAAATAAAAAATACACTTTACAATAATGATAAATTATATTTTTTATTTACAAAATAGGGATTTAATTATTAATTTAAAAATTAAATTATAAACTGCAACCAGACTAACAAAAATTTTACTATAGCATAAAATCTAAATAAATAAATAAAATTGAAATCAAAATTTTAATTAAAAATCTTTCTTAATGTCCAAAATATCAACTTTATAAGAAAATTCTGAGAATTTCAGTAAACTGAAATTTTTACAAATCTTACATTCTTTCATGGTCTAATTGACTTTCAATTTATTTCAATTGAAAGATAAATTTCGTTACAGTTATAGTATTTTTTGGAAGTTATGAAAGAACTTTGAATTCAAATTATGCTTTTGGTCAATTAAAAAAAAAATATAAATAATAAACGTAGTTGTAAAGTTGTACATAAAGAGTTGTTAATAATCGAAAAAGTATGAAAATTATTATAAAATTAAATCTTCATTATTAAAATGGTACCTTTAATCGTTATTCCTATATAAAACAAAAAATGTAAAACGAAATGCTAATTATTGCCGGTGTTATTCTTTTTTTGAAGAAAATTAATTAAATATTAACTTTAGTAATAGAATTTAAATTTTATATTAATTTTCCTACATTCTAGGTTTTTAAAAATAATTTGCACATTGCACCATCATTTAAAACTTATACAAATAAATTTTTTTTTAATGTAATAGCATTACGATTAATAATCCACTGTTTCAGTGTGTATTAAGATTTTCTTTTATTAAACTATATCTTCTGCATTTGATAATAATTAAAATATTTATCAAACATGAATTTCATTAATTAGGGTATTCATAATGTCATTATTATGTTTACTTATATTGATAAAAATAAATTTATAAATAAATATTGGCCGAAATATGATCTGAGGGCACCCAAAACTTTTAGTCGCAGCACTTTGTGATTATAATATTACGGAGCATCAAAAAATTAAGTTTTCGGCCCTATTTCTTTCTCACAAGCGCTAACATATTCTTCCTGTTAATATATAAGAGAGTTCCAAATCTTAGCTCTCAGCGATAGGCGTGCGTTTGCGTATTATATAAGTGTTAGGTTTTATAAGCGTATAGTTATAGGTTTACATGATATTCACGACAAAATTCTTTATGATTGGTTGCGACTAACTTGTGTATGATTGTGTAAGTATGATGCCTGTAACTATTAACCAACAGTTCGGTAAAACGTAAGCTGATGTGGAGTAAAAAGATACATTTATTTTGGATGGCTAAAATAAATTCCCTTTTTTTACTCCACAGGAGTTTACGTTTTACTCAACTGTTTAGTAAAGTTTCATCGACCGTCGGTCATTCATTCATTCGTTACACTGCTTTGTAATCAATCGCGGTTTACTCAACTGTTCGGTAATCTCTATCTTACGTTCATTTTATTTTAAAACTGTACGCATTAAAATTTCTACAACCAAGTACATTATTAATTACAGTTAAGTTCGGTAGATATTCTTTTAAATTGATAAAAATTTCATGTCCTAAGCATTAAGTTTTCATAATTTCATTTTACTCAACTGTAAGTGAAAGTTCACCCAAATGTCCCCAGTTTACTCAACTGAGTTCGCTAAAGTTTCGCGAACTATTGTAAGTGTAGAAAGTAAAAGGGTAGATCGGAATTGATGTCAATTCCGACGAAGAATTGATTTCTGGAATCGATTCCCTAGAATCAAGAATCGATTCCAAAGAATCGACACCAAGGAATCGATTCTTCGAAGGAATCGGAATTGACTTGGCCATCCCTAGTTTTAATCCAATTTTATCGGTTGGTGGAGTAGAAAAGTTTTAATTTCACAACTTTCATTTGTTCTTTTTGGACCGCACCACGCACAAAAAGCAAAAATAAATGTTAACAAAAATTTGATTCTACTAACATGTTGGTATTTCCAAGTCACCTAGTCAATATAAAATTTTTTTTTTATTATCATCCTACAATATCCATTTTGTAATAAGCAAACCCACTTTCGCAACTCCGAATGATCGCCATCCTATGAAGCGCCCCTAAAAACGGGCCCTTTTTCTTTCTCTGACTCCAGGTAGCACTAGCAGACCCTCCAACCTCTCATGGCTAGAACCTGGTACTTCTTCACCAGGACCCATGGGAAAGTTTTCGGTGCCCTCCACAGATGAAGTTAGAGTTGGAATCATAGTGACAGACTAATTCCGAACTCCCAGCTTCCCCCACAATTGGAGGTTTAGTCTGGGCCCCAAAGGTAGATTCCAATTCCTCAATAATATTGTCAAAGAGAATGGACTCCTCTTGAGGTTCCCCAGCAACAAGATCTTCAATCGGGGAAAATCAAAACCCGCTGATTCCAGTGGCGTATCTAGGATATGGCAGACAGGGCTCGTGCCATGGGCGCTGTTCTATGTGGGGGCAAAAAAGCACGTAAATTAACATAAATTAGTTTTTTACACAAATAAATTTCCACATAAATATACGATGAAGCATTAGGGAATGAATCGCGAAAATTAAATAGATTCATGGAATGACGTCACATAGATAGGGCTAGGGGGGGGGGGGGATTTTTCTCCTTGCCACTGGCGCCGTTATCCCTAGATATGCCACTGGCTGATTCTAGGGACCCAGACGTAGGCTCCAAACCCCCATGGAAACCATCGAGAAGAACGGATTCCTTTAAATCTTCGCCAAAAGGAGGGAGGTCCATATTAAAACTTTTCTGAGCTTCCCCAGTAATGAGACTCTCAATCGGGGCAGCGAGCAACCCAAAACCAGCTGGTTCTTGAGACAAAGGTCCATACTGGTTTATTCAGTTTTCCCAATCGTAACTAAAACCAATTAAGAAAATAATTAATTACAAATATTCCTAATTTGATAAAAATCAAAACATATTCAAAATATTTCTACACTGTTTGAAATTTATATCAGAATTCTCTGTCACATGTCACTGGAGCTTTATGCTTTTACCGTAACAGAAAATTCTGTCACGGTTTAGAAATTTCTATTACTGGTGATTGCATAAAACTCCAGTGACATGTGACAGAAAATTCTGTCATGCGTTCAGAAATTTCTGTTACAGTGTCAGAATTTTATATGAGTGACAAGTAACATAAATTTTAGTTTCTGTAACAGAAGTTTTTGTTGCATGTAACATAAAATTCAGAGGACAAAAAAATTTTTTTAGTTAATTAACTTCAATAAATATGTCATCCATTTATTTAGCTATTATATTAATCATAAGACAATAAAGAACATACACAGTATCCAGCAAGTAATCTTCGTGTTCGCAGGAATGGAGAGAGAACGAAAAGAATATGAAAAGAAAGAAAAAGGATACTGTGTATGTGATACATTATCGTATTAATAATATAATAGCTAAATAAATCTATTACATATTTATTGAAATTAATTAACCAAAAAATGTCATAATGCGTTAAAAGAAGTACGTGCGTACAAGTATATGTAGTCTGTTCAACAAGAGCGTGTTCGCGGTTTTTCGAAAATTATTAAAGATATTTTAATGTTTTTTTTTTTTTTTTTTTAATGAAAGTACATTTCAAGGACTAATGCGCACCTACCCAGTACAAAGTCCACTTCCCGTTGTTATCCAGAATGGCCTGGCACCTTTTCGGCATGCTTACTACCAATTTTTCAGAAAATTGTTTTCAGCAAAACAGCGAACGTGTTTTTCTTGCAGGAAACACGTTTTCCCGCAAGGAAAACGCGTTTTCTCGCAAGGAGAACGTGTTTTCACCCTGAAACAGCTCTCGCAAAAAATCAGGAAGATATGGCAAGAATTACCAGCGGGCTACGCTGAAAAATTGGTAGAAAGCATGCCCAAAAGGTGCCAGGCCATTCTGGATAACGACGGCCCAGGTAGAAATTCACTACTAGCCCAGTACTGGCCCAGTACAGATAGCCGGAGTACCAGTACCGGGTGCATGTACTGGGCAAGCACTGGGCCAGTACTGGCATGTAATGCATGACAGTACTGGCATGCGGTACTGATTCGGTACTGGACACCAGTACTGGTTCTGTACTGGTACACTACTGGCAAACTACTGGCAGAGTACTGGCTATTATAGTA
>JAUESH010000024.1:19148122-19161844 GCA_032275165.1 Synergus magnus
TATATATATATAAGTTTAGTAGACCATTTCTTTTAAACGACCTAAGGACGAGAAATATGTTTTGCGAGTGATTTACAATAATGTTCACGTCGCTGAATTCGAATCGAATGATCGTGACGATAGAAGAGGTTGAACTGAGAGCTCAAAGGAGCTATAACTTCGCATTGTCGTAAATCTCCTGGTAACGTTTATTCGATACCTGCGGCATCGATTCCTTTTTTTGGCTTGACAAGCTTGAATACAGCAAAATTAAATAGCCTTTATTTTCAATGCATATAACACTGTACACTCAAAGAAATATTTCTTTATTATTATTTTAATAAATTATCAATTCTTTTATGAAAGATATTGAACTATGCAACTTCCATGTATAAAAAAACTGCGCTTAATTGAGTGAATTACTCTGCTAATGAATCTACTTCATCTTACAATCAGCGCAAATTTTTTGCGGACGAGTAAAAACGGCAAAGCTTTATCTTCTATAATACCGGAAAATGTTCAGGCGAGATTTTTCCTTCGACATCATAAAATAGAAAAATTACTAAAAGGTATTTTACGTATAAAAAATATTCGAAATGAATTAAGAAAAACGTTTTTTTTTTTTTTCAAAAAATAATTCAAGAGGTTGAGTTTCTAGTAGGTCTGTGAACAGGGAGTTCAACTTAGCGTTAAGTAATTTGCATTTGCTTTAACAACGTCACGTCAGTCCTATTTAAATAAGCGAACCACAACAAGTAAGCACTGTAGTGCAATCATAAAATATGCAAGTAACCTGCAAAACACTTGTGAACCAACAATCATAATTCCAGAGGACCAGTAAAAAGGTTGCAGGTATATTAAAGCACCTTGAATTTAAAGGCATCTTCGCCTTTGAAATTTAACTTTAGTTATAGAGCATATACACTTCATTAGCAACTGCAGTGCCGTAAGACCGCAACGATTTAATACGAGCCTACACGACTAGCTGCCGAGCAAATTCAATTTAGCTGCGGTGCTAATGGATCAGAAGGGTCTGACCACCATTAGGAAGTTGGGCACTTTACTAAAGACATTATTTTAGGTATTAAGAGAGACCACTCACTCTCAGAGAAAATACATTTATTAGCCTCTTCTACGTTATTAATGATGATCCCAGGGTAGGGACTCTGAGTTAGCTTTTATGCTATATAGCGATCGGACCTCTTTTGTTATCTCACGAGATAAAACGAGAGGACCGACGTTCTATATAGCGTGAAGCTAACTCAGAGTCCCCACCCTGATACGCTCTGATAATTCACGAAGTGCCAGTTAATTGATACGTTTGTATTAATTAATTGATACGTTAATTGACACGTTTTCAGGGTAATTTTTAATTTGAGATGAAATATAGTATTGAATACAATATTACAAATTAACAGCAGTATAACAAAACCGATTTAACGATCGTAATTCATTGCCAAAATAGAAAAGAGGAGACCTTTCACAGATCTGTTTTATTACCGATTCAGGCAGTCTCTCTTCAGAATTATTCGTGGTATGTTTTTTCTCTCTTGTAAATGATAAATAAAAAGTGGCGCAGATCCAAATGTAATAGCTAAACAAATATTTAATAAAAACACTATTTATTTAATTAAAGCCTAGTGTCCTTTGAAAAATATCATAGTTGTTCCCCAAGAGACTGAATCTGTTTTTGCATTGTTGAAAATAAATGTTTTGAAATGTTTTTGCATTGTTGGAAGTAAATGTTTTTTGGTGTTGAAATAAAAGTATTTTTTGTTAACAAACTATTTATTTAACTAAAAAACACAAGAAGTTCGCGCTCTTGATCGGAAGTTAACAGTTCGGAAGCCAAAGGGTATCTGTCTAAGTTAAAATTCATTCTAAATGCATTCGGAGTTTTGGTTTTCACAGAGAGGGGAGTCGATTCCTATTGGTGAAATTTGGGAAAAACCCGGAAACAATGTGTTAGCCGGTTATAAATTTAGGACCTTAGGCAGGCTAGAAGGTTTTCTATACAATTTTGGTTTGAAAGGACTGTTTCAATATTACTTTAGAAATAAAGTGGAAAACATTATAAAAAGTATAATTTATTTGTTACAACGTAACAGAATCAATAATAATGATAATATCCTAAAGATTCCTTATTATCATATTTCAGAATTCGTAAGCATGATGTCGAGAAGGATGCTAAATTCACAATCTAAAATTGCACGATAATGTGGAAGTCGTTACCACGAACTAAACGAAAGTGGCGGGATCCCCCATCAGGGAGAGGATGGGAGCGAAACCGCTATCATCGGACAAGTGCTTTTACACTCTACTTGGTATTTCTGGCTGTCTGCATAACGATTCAGGAAACGCAGAGTGCTGAATGCCCTCCACCCGATTCACTGGCGGGATGTCCGTGCTACAATTTTCAAGATGGACTGTTTCTCGAGTGCGCTGGTTCAACGGAGGAATCTTTGAGAAGTGCATTATCAGGAGTACTGCATGCTGGGAAACCAAAGGGTAATTCTTTTTCGATATCCTCTTTCCATTTTCTTCCATCAATATAATTATAGAAATTTTACTGCAAATGAAAAAATCCACATCATAGAAAATCGATCTGACGATAGAATCACTTCTTTTCAGAACTTTTATCGCAAGTTTATTTAAAGCGTATCCATTTTTTGCGGGTGTCCAGAAATCAATAGTCCTCAATTCTATTAATTAATTCTATTATCAATCTGATATTGGTCTCTATATTTACAGGCGTTTTGTAATTAATTCAACAGATAGTCGATGCTTACTTAGAAATTATTCATTCTCGTATTGAATTAAGTTTGTAGCTAAATAAGACAAGCAGATCATATAGAACTTTTTTTTATACCATTGCCTTGAATTTTTCAGGTGCTCTTATCCAATCACTCAGCATTTACGAACTTGACCGGAAGCTACAGGAGTTGCGGCCAACCGCCTTTCCAACGGGTTCACAGATTCGACACCTTCAAATTTCGCAATCAAATATCCGCGAAATAAGCGAAAATACATTTAAAGAATTGCAACCCAGCTTGGAATCTCTGGCTATAGTCTCCAGCAAACTCCCCAACGTTCCACAACAAGCTCTCGCCCCATTAAATCGACTAGCTGCTCTTGACCTTGAAGCCAATCTAATTCACGATCTCACCAGCTACATCTTCTACGGCCTCTCTCTGATAAAACTCAACCTGAAAGGAAATCAGATCACGAAAATTTCGGAATATGCTTTCACTGGTCTCGAAAACAGCCTAAAAGACCTGGATCTCACTGAAAACAAAATAAAAATCTTTCCCATGACTGCTCTTCGGCGACTAGAACACCTCACTTCTCTCAGACTCGCCTGGAACGAAATTTCAAAACTGCCAGAAGACGGATACTCGAGATTAGACAGACTCAATTTCTTAGACCTAAGTAGCAATAACTTCCAAATCATCCCCTTGAACTGCTTTCGGTGTTGTCCCTCCCTCAAGACTCTTTCTCTCTACTACAACGCCGTTGAATCTGTTGACAAGGATGCATTCATATCCTTGAAAGACCTCGAGTCGATAGACCTCAGCCATAACAAAGTAGTCTTTTTAGACATAGCAACTTTCCGTGCCAATCAAAAGCTCAGATCAATCGATCTTAGCCACAATCATATACACTATATCCGAGGAGTCTTCTCCAGACTTCCCGAACTCAAGGAACTCTTCTTAGCTGAAAACAACATCCTGGAGATACCGGCTGATGCCTTCTCTGGTAGTTCCAGTCTCTCTGTAATATATCTTCAGCAAAATGCAATCAGAAGAATCGACGCTAGAGGTCTAGCTACACTTGATCACCTGGCTCAACTGCACCTTAGTGGTAACTACATAGAAAAAGTACCACGCGATTTTCTCCAGCATTGTGAAAATCTTTCAACTCTTTCCCTTGATGGGAACAACATTAGGGAACTGGAAGTAGGTACCTTTGCGAGAGCTAATCACCTTAAGGAGCTACGACTGCAAGACAATGAGATCACAGAGGTCAAGAGGGACGTTTTTGCCCCACTGCCTCGGCTTTTGGAATTACATCTGCAGAATAACGCTATCACTGACATGGAAACAGGAGCTCTCAGAGCCCTACATAGTCTCCAACATGTCAACCTTCAAGGTAATCTTCTAGCTGTTTTGGGTGACGTCTTCCAAATTTCTAATGAAGTGGGTCAAAATGGAAATGGAGGGAGTTCTTTAGTTTCGATTCAACTCGACAACAATGGTCTTGGTGTTCTACACAACGATTCACTTAGGGGTCAAGCATCGGTGCGAATAATGTGGTTAGGTCACAACAGGCTAACTCGACTCCAAGCGCCTTTGTTTCGAGATCTCCTCTTAGTGGAGAGGCTTTACCTCACCAACAATTCGATCTCCCGCATAGAAGACAATGCTTTCTTGCCCATGCAAGCCCTCAAGTTCCTAGACCTCAGTATGAACAGTTTAACTCACGTAACTGTGAGAACCTTCTCGGAACTTCATGAACTTGAGGAACTTTATCTAGGGGATAACGGACTTCGTAGAATGGATTCTTATGCTCTAACTGCCTTAAAAAGACTAAGAGTTCTCGACCTAGCAAACAATCACCTGAATATCCTGCATGACAGCATCTTCCAAGAAGGACTCCCAATTAGGACTTTGAATTTGAGAAACTCTTCAGTCACTATAATCGAACGGGGCACTTTCAGAGGACTGAACAATCTCTATGAATTGAATTTGGAACACAATCATCTCACTGCTACAGCTTTGGATCGATTGGATATTCCAGGGTTGAGAATACTCAGAATATCCCACAACAATTTTAGCCAAATTAATGGAGATTCTTTGGATGGTTTGCCCTCTCTTCAGCACTTAGCAATGGACTCTTGTCAACTTTACAGAATGCCTCCGGAACTTTTTTCAAAGAACAAGAATTTGGGCAAGTTATTATTGAGCAACAACTTGCTGAGATCTCTGCCAAGCTTCTTGTTTATGGGTCTGGACGCTCTTAAGGAGGTTAAATTAGATGGGAATAGATTTCAAGATATTCCCTATGAGCTTTTTAGTAACGCTTCAAAAATAGAATTTCTTTCCCTTGCTTATAATGTTATACTTCACGTGGACATGTCAAGATTCCACGGATTGGTTAATCTCAGGGAGTTAGACCTCCGAGATAATTATATCATGTCCCTATCTGGTTTCGCAACTGTACACCTCTCTAAACTATTATCAGTGGATCTGAGTCACAATCACTTGACTGCTTTACCAGCTAATTTCTTCATCCACTCGAATCTTTTGCGCAAAGTTGAATTAGCAGCAAACAAGTTCCGACAAATTCCAGCAGTAGCATTATCTGCAAAGAACATACCGAGTTTAGGATGGCTGAATGTAACCGCAAATCCTTTGGCCAGAATTCATGAAATCAGTTCTGAGGCGAGCTACCCTGCATTACAAGAGATCCACATTTGTGGCACAAATCTGACTATAGTGACTACTCAGGACTTTGAAGCCTTTCCCGCCCTGATGCACCTCTTTATGGGTAACAACATGATCTCGAGTATCGCCCCGAGTGCCTTTCATAGCTTACAGAATTTGTTAACCTTAGACCTCAGCGTCAATGAGTTGAAATTACTGCCGCAAGAGAGATTAATGGGATTGGCGCACTTGAGACTGCTCAATTTGACTCAAAATCGCTTAAAGGAACTGGAGGAATTTCCGTCAGCTTTGAAAGCCCTTCAGATTTTAGACCTTTCCCACAATCAAATCAGCGAAGTGGGAAAGGCCACGTTTCAACACTTGGAGAATCTTGTTGAGCTTCATCTTTATGGAAACTTAATCTCGAAGATATCGTCTGATGCATTCCGGCTGCTTAAGAAACTCAGGATTCTCGATCTCAGCAAAAATTTTTTGGAAAACTTGCCACTTAATGCTTTTCGACCTTTGGAGACTCAAATTCGAAGCCTCAGGGCGGAAGGTAAGCAATTATATTATCTTCTCCATTTATTTAGTAGAAATGCAATGCTTGCAACCCTTGAAGGTCTCATTTTGACTCTGACATTCTTTGAGAACTTCACAACTTTTGGGTCTATTTTTGAAAAAATAGCTCAAACTTCCGCGTCAAAATGAGTCCTTCAGAATTGTCTGCCTTGATTCAAAAACTGCGACATCTTTTCATAAGATAAACTTAATAATAATGAATAAGTATTAAAATTATAAATTTTTGTCACAATCATATAATTGCACAAAATGTTCAAAAATTGTACTGTTTGTATTTACTTTTTTTTTTCTTCAAAGTGAATTATTTCGTTCTATTCCCTCGGCACTTCCATGATACGAAACTACTAACTAGATGTGTGCACAGTCACAATGAAATCTGACTATTTTATTAGCGAACTCGGCGACATTACAGTGATGAATAGCAAATGACTAGCAAATAGCATAAAACAATAACTTCTCTTCTGCAGAAAATCCCCTTAACTGCAGTTGCGAATCCCAAGAGCTTTGGGAGTGGTTGCGAGACCATCAGAAACTCGTTGGCGGGGGCGTAAGTCGTAATAGGGGCAGCGGACTAGGAGTAAACGACGTGGAAAGTGGACTACTCAGATGTGAACAACCTCCAGAATTGAGAGGTCTTGTCTTCCTGGACCTTGATCCTCACACCTTCTGCTCAGCCCCTCTGGTCCTTAAACTCGCCATTCAGGACATACAACCTTTTTCTGTCCTCGTATCCTGGCAGAGCAGAAATCACTCTGGCCTCCACGGATACCAGGTCGCTTATCATGCTCTGGACAATGTCGAAGAGGTAATAAATCCAAAGTACACAGTCATGGTCTCCATTAAACAGTAATAAACTCCAGATCTTTCCAATGAACACAATTCCGATCACACACGTCCTACACATAAACAGGATCCGATCCAATTGGCAGTAAAAATCGACATCGAGAATGTTCTGCAGGTTCTATGCACCTGCATCTTTTCCGACACTTAAGCATTTCAGAGCTGTAACACATTCGAACTTTTGACGATTTTTATTCTTCACAGAGTTAGATTAATGACAAATTCGCAATAGGGTCTTGAAAAAATATACTATTCATATTTCAAATACAATACAGCTCTCGAAAGTTTTAAAATTCACACATACAGTCACACACTGTGTCAGTTTCTTGTTTGAATATTAATTCTCATTGTCTGCAACAAGCAAGTACCGCATGCATCAGTAAACTTTCGACTAGCATGCTAGTTCAACGTAGATTAAACTATTATATGAAATTTCTCGTTATGTATCAAAGTTATTAAAGCATAATCAAATCACGTCATGCGTTATAACTACCTCTGTTTTAAGCTGTAATAACACGTTTGCATCCAGAGTTCCAGTAATAATCTATATACAATATCCCATATTATGATATGTGAATTCATATAATTTCGCTACATTATCTCCATGAGCTCCCGAAAATTTTACTTAATTAAACATCTTTCAGTAATTATACTTCTATTTCTGCTTAAATGAGGCAACACAATATTAGCTTTATGTGACGAGAATATTCACGTTTCGTTTTTAATTGGTATTTTATCGTCACAAACAAATAATTTTAGAGTATCTGCATATGTTAGGTCATTTATAAAATCTGTGGCATTAAAAGCAAATCGTACTGACAAATTTTGTTTATTAAACTCCCTTTTCCATCTCAAATTTCCCACCCTTTTTTCCAACCACTTTTTCAAATTCCAGTTTCCAAACCTCTTCTTAGTCACCTTTTGCAAACTCATTTTCACCATTAATTTTACCATTCCTTTTTTTAACTACACTTTCCAAATCCCATTCTTCCAAACCCCTTTTTTCACCTTCTCAGAATCTAAAATAACAATTAAACTTAAAAAATGTACAATTTTGTGTCTGTATGTTTGAACTCGGCCCTAAAAAATTGTGTTTATAAATCAATACTTTTGCTGACTGCACAGAACTTTGTAGAGATTGTCGTTCTAGATTCCAGTTGATAATAATTCTCTTTTCTAAAATACATGTGAATCATTCATCCATAAACCCTATAATGTGTTTTACCTTTGACCTGATATTTTTTTGTTTAGGTGAGAGGGAAGATGCTTAACCCCAGTGCTCGATCAGTGAAACTTTCGAAACTATTGTCGAACACGCGATACTTGATTTGTGTTCTGGGTCTTGGTAACTGGTTGCCCGGAGGCGAGAAGAGCAATTCAGTTGGTCAGTTTAATGAAAGTATAGAAGATGTTTTCGAGATCACAGCAGTTCCAGAAATGGTCGATTCACTAACAAGTAGGTGCAGCGAGGTGACAACCTTGGAAGCTCCGGATGCTGTTGCCAGCAGCGACGAGTCTTCGCTCAGTGACACTGATGGGGTCAACAGCATATTAACGAGGCGTTTGGGGCTGATCGTTGGCTGTTGCATGGGCTTTGTGGTTTTCGTCCTCCTCGTATCGGTGCTCGGCTATTTGAAGGTAAAGAAGCAGAGGGAAACTATCAAAAGGGATTTGCAACCAATACCTCCAGAGTACATTTCCTACCGTCACTTCAGCATCCAAAGTGGAGAAGCTGGGCACGCAGCCAGGGCAGCAGCTGCCAATCAGGATGGTCAACATTCTACCTTCATGAACAATGTTGGTAACTCGACGTTGAATGTGTAAACAGTTCTTTGTGTTTTCTTGAGTGTTGATCTGGTCTCCATCCCACAGACAAATGAAAAAAAACTATTGTTTGAAACACGAGTCATTCTTTTAGCAGAACATTTCACTGCCAATTGGTTATTCCATGCCAACTTGCAGCTTGTACATGGTCGTTTCTATTTCGAATTTATAATTTAAGTATTAAGTAAAGGTGTCAAAGCATCTTTCACTCGTTGTACAGTATCTGAGAAGAAAAAATGTCAAGTTCATGTCACAGAGTTGAGAATATGTTGACAACAACTCAAAGTGCCAACTGACTTTAATTCGAAAGAAATGAAGACAAGATTAGAAAAAGATTTCTCTCGTAAATTTTTATTCAATATACGTTTATGATTTTATTCTCAGAGAATGCATGACTTGTTCCTCAGAAGAATTTAAATTCAGCAAATGAGAAGAGAAAACTTGAAATAAAATAATTTTCTGATTGTGGAACATCGAGAGAAGCACGTTTTAGCACCATCGATTTTAATAATTGAGCTAGAGTTGCGGCAAAAAATAAGAATAAAATGCAACTCTATATATGTACATAACGAGTATGAAAAAGTAAAAGTGAAAAGATGAGTGCATTAGTTTAGTCTAGGTTGAAAATTGACAATTTTATAATCGATTTTCTACGAGTTTTCATCAGTTACAATAATCAAGAATGTTCAACGTGTGCGCGAAAGAAGAACAAAAGAAGCGAATACGAAGAAAAATAATTTTAACGGTTATTAACAAAGAATTATGTATAATTCAGTAAAATTGTATATATGTGCGTATGTTGAATTATCTTTTTTTTTATGAAATGAGAGTGAACACTTACGAACTTACAAAGAAAAGTTTTATTTAACACATATAAACTATAAAATGTCCGTAACTTTTAAGGTGACATATATTTTATGTTATTATGAGTTAAAAATTGTAAAAAATGGAAACAAGAAAAATAAAAGGAGACTGTCTGTGTAGTTTCAACCAAAAAATGTGAGTTTTCGATCTTAGCTATTTTGACTCTTTATTAAATTTCCTTGTGCATAATCATTGATAATTACATCCAATTTCCATTATTATTTCCCCGTCCTCTGACTTAATCTTCAGAAACTTTATTCGAAACAATTATGTCGTTCCGACATTACTGCAACTCAATTTATGCACAATTAATAATCCACAATTTATTCGAATTTGAACCAGTCAAATGGATTTGTACGTTGTACTAATGAGATAAAATTTATGAAGAGGAAGTAAGTTGATGTTGAAATAATTAATTCATTCATGACGTGCCTTTAAGTTTAGCAATTTTTAAAATAATTTTACGTATTTCATGAAACCCAAAAGGATTATAAATTCTAACATAATCTATAATTTACATTTTTCTTGACAGAAAATTTCATGATATTATTTAATACTCTGCAGGTATTAAGGGAAAATAGAAGGCATGATTTTAGCCATATATATTTCGCCAACTTTCTCGTAAATAAATAAATAAAATATATTTTGTGCAGCAGGTACCGATGGGTAAATCTTTTCCTCTTGTTGTCTGCTGCGCAAAATGTATTTTCTTTATTTATTTACGAGAAAGTTAGCGGAATATATATGGTTAAAGTCACCCCTTACATTTGCCCTTAAAGGTTAAAATTATTTCAAAATATTTGAATAACCTGCGGTTATTAAAATGTAATATAGCTAAGGATTTATTGTGAAGTTAAATACGTACTTTCATATTTCAAAAAAGTATTTTTACTACATTCTTTTAATGTATCTTGTAAAAAATTATGTTTAATAATTTGTAGTTAATTAATGAATAACAAATAATAAGTGTAATTTCCTAAGATCTGTCATAAATGACGTAAATCAATTGATATCAAGGTAGTCTTCCGTCCACGCGTTGACATTAAGACAAAACGTTCAATGCAGTGGAAACTTCATTTATATAATAGGATGCATCAGACCTACGATTACTACTAAACACTGTACAATTATGTTCTGGGACTCCATTTGCGGTGGAGAGTGCATTGTATTTTCGTAATGGTTCGTAGAATGCAGTTTAAGGTCATATCTTGTGGTAACGACTAACGATACGCCATTTCCTACGAGACACTGGCATCGAGTGAGATTCCTAGGAAACGGGAAACGACGAAAGTTTCGTTATCGTCGCCATTCCTTGGAACACTAAGATATATCCCCTTCATTCTTGTAAGTATTAACTAACCAAATTCCGGAAAATCTCTCTCTGAAAGAAAACAACAAGACAGATAAATAAAATACTTAATGTGTGTATTTGGAAGTAACGCGTTATTACTATGACTCGAAAAGTTACTCAAACTTGAAATAAAATTTTTTTTTGACCTTTTCCCATAGAAAAAGGTCAAAGGTTATATGTCATATTTCATAGTGATAGATCAGAGGTCAAAGACCACATTTCAGTCCCTTCGTATCCCGTCTGTGGCACAAATAGAAATCATTCAAGAGTCATAAGTCATAAAACAGAGATCAGAGATCAATGGTCAGAGATAAAAAAATATAATGAAAAACTCTTTATTCCGATGAAAAGAACCTAAACTTTTTAAATAACTTACATTTAATTTTGGCAGCTGAAACTTTAAACCGATTTTTCCACCCAAAACTTAAATTTGTTTCTGTTCTGTTTTATATAATACATATTGGTAGTTAGATTTTTGTGTTTAATTTCAGTCAAATTAACATAAAAAATAATTTTGATAAAAAAGCTTTTAATTAAAAAATTTGTTTAAGAGCATATGGTAATTACTATAAGAGCAAATTTAGTTTCGCCAAGTTTACGTTCGTAATTATACATATTTTCGCTAAAACTAGGTCACCTACCTCCGTCTGTACATGAAACCAAGTTACCTCCGCTAGTTTTAGTAAAAAATATTTATTATTGCGATGGTAAAGTTCGCGAAACTAAATTTGCTCTTATGGTACTAAATCCTATCTATTAGCAGTAAAATGACTTTAATATAGATACATTTATTTATTTAATGATAAATTAGCATACTTTGATTTACATTTGGGGTAGTCATGTACCCCAGGGGCTCTGTCTAGGGTTAAAGGCTATACAAGAGATTTTCAAAATAAATACATTCAAAAATTGAAAAAGGTTGCTATTTGTATTTAGTTTGGGATGTAATAGCCCGAATAAACCGAGGATGTTCGAGAGAAGGTGTTGCTGTGCAGAGTACAATGTGATATAGAGAAATGTGCGATAAATAAATTTATGAGTGTAATAACAATAATAACACCAGTAGCGACTTTGTCACATGGCTTAAATGAACCCGCTTTACAGGGTACAGCTATCGATTTCTCTTCTGCGTCGGCTCTGTAAAATATGCGAAATCCGTTGATACTGCGGCGAGTCGGAAGCATGTATGTATATGGCATTACCTTTGATAATGTATCGGACAGGAATCATACCTACTCTTAATTCTGATAACACTTTCCTTCTGTGCGACAAACGGCCTTAAGAGTTTATGGACTTCTCATAAAGTTTGTTCAGGAGCTTTATTCTTATTCAAGTATGTAAGAGATATGAAAACAATTTTATGTATGTTTTACGACATTATTCTATATTCATATAAAATTTTACAATAAAAAGCAGGAAAATATGTTATAGAAAGAAACTAAATGCAATTTTTTGAACCTTAAACTCACATTTATTATTCTGGACATCCTGGAAAGATGGAAATAGGGGTAGGAAAAAAAGGGTTGGAAAAGATTGCTATACATTTAAATATCCAAATGAGCGGATACATATTTTTAATATTGACCTAATTTGTGTTAAATATAGATGACAATGTCATGATTGAATCTCGCTGCGTTCCAGAAAGCGTTCAGTAGGTGGAAATATTTCCCAATGGATAGTTATTTCAATCGAAAATTTGAGCAAACGATGATTCTATTAAAATTGCTCGCCGGCGTCCAAACCTCTCGGTTTACTAGAGTTATGGATTTTCACGCACAAACAATTCACTAATCTTTATTTAATCGATACACGGCGTACTCCAATTATATCTAGCGCATTACACGCGCTCCGGCATCCTCGCTAATCCTATTGTGAACGTTCCATTAATCGAATTACGTGTCACTACGCTACAAGCTGTGTAACTTGAATACTGGTATCTATAACACCATCTCATACAATAATAATAAAATACTCTTTTTGCAACAGCGTCATTCACGCAAATCAACCACAACAGTTTTATCCGAATTTATAAGCAATAACTACCAATATTGAAAAAGTCAATTACACTTCGTGAATAAAGCGAAAGGGTGAAAAGGGATGAAAAGGGTTGAAAATATGTATGCCTAAAAATTTCGTTTTCAGACACTTTTTCCATAATTTGTCCTTGAAATGATATCGTGAGGATTTTTGCCATTATTATGAATACCTGATCTTACATAATGCTCTTCTGTCCTCTCCTGAGGATCCACTAAGTACGCAGTAATAATTCCATTGAAAGGATCATTCCCATGATAATATGGTATATAATTCTAAAATGCATGGAAATGTGGAATTCTCAATCCGCTTGCAATGAGGTTTGAACGTGACTACCGATATCGCTTTTAGAATTGGCCAGGGACCAACGAGTTCTGTCTTACTTATCCCATGTAGCGTCTTCGTTTTCGAATTCTCGTTCTCTTCTCCGTCCTCATCTTACGGCTGAGATTAGATCCGTTCTTGAATTATTTACCACCCTAGAAACTACCTGTGTTTCTATATATATATTTCTATGTCTGTAACGTAAGTGACATATTTGTGAAAATTGAGTTTTTCCCATCAGAAAGAGACATTGCCGTCTACTTCTATATCTTTATGACTGTTATAGTGGTGAAATTATTTATTGAAAGATAATGTATACAAAATCTTACTCATAAGCTAGTTTAATAAAAATAATTTCTGATCCGGCAAAAATTTCCAATAACAAAAATTCTAATTCCCGCTGCAAGATGGCTATAATACAAAACATGCTTCTTAAATGCAAAATAGCCACTTGTTATTTGTAGTGAAAGGGAAAATTTCCATCCTTCGGAAATTTCATTA
>JAUESH010000024.1:19171731-19184957 GCA_032275165.1 Synergus magnus
GCTCATCGCATTTTAATTGAACCCGATCTTAGGCCGGAGGCCCCGGAGGCCGGCCTCGAATCGGTGTACGAGTGTATCCCGCATTTCTTGTAGCTGCATCTAGAAATTATTATGATGATCTCGTAGTCTTTTTCTTAAACAAAGGATATATAACAAGTTTTCATAATGCACAATGGGAAATTTGCATCAATTTATTGTTCAAATTGATTTCAAATTGAAATTTTTACCATTTGTTTATCATTAAAGGCAATTAAAAGTTTGGCTACTTGATTCACAAGAAATTTTATTTTTTAGGATGAAAAATATTATAAAAGAATATTATTATGACTATAATATTATTTTTCCAATCACAGTTTTCTATCTTTAAACTTGAGATTCATGGTATTCATAATTAAAATTGGCCCCTGAGTTTAAAAGATACTTTATACTTTTTCTTCCTCTTGGCACTATTTCTCTTTGACTGGAACATTTACCTCTCTTAGATTCTGTGAACCATGAAGGTTTGAATCTACGATTATTAAAAGATAAAAATAAAAAAATCGACCATTTCACGCTCATTAAAAAGAGTAAAGCTAACGAGCCGAACTGGTTTCAATAGTCCCCAGACTTTAGACCGCTAGGTACTTCAAAGGTGAATATCAGAAGCGTCTGTCAAGATTTTTCAAGATTTTCTCTGCCTAGAAGATGACCAGAGAGCTTTAGTTAGGCTTCTTTAATTACGGGACTAGTAATGCTCTCGATTCTTTTTTTGTTTGGTAATCACAAGGGTGTAATTAAGAGTGGTGATATAGCAGTCCAGGACGTGCTTTCCACCCCCTGGTCCTTCCCCTTTTCTAGCCCCGACTGTTGGGGCGTACACCATGGGATTTCCATTTAACTGGCACGGGTCACCGCCCTTCTACTTCATGAAAAGGACTTTTCCAGTCCCACAGGCTGCACAGCTTAACCAAGGTATCCCGGCGGATGAAATATGCAACGCGCTTTTCTTACTCGAATTTCTTGCGATCCACGAATGGCGGGAGCGAGAAGGTGGAGGAAGCGGTTCTAGGAGGGTTAATTGCAAGGAAATACGATAAAGCTGGATAGCAAGCATTTCACTGTGATGCCAGATTTTCGCAAAAGCTCAAACCAAACACATCATATCGTAAATTCATCTGAACCAGCAACTAGGCTATTTATAATCTATTTAAGCTTCTTATTTTTCAGAGAAAAAGATTTTTATGTGAGGATAAATTATTGACCGTCCTGGAGAATCCGCAAGGGAAATTTCAACCATTTTGGTAATTTTTAACTTTTTAAAACTTCGTTGTTCACGTCAAAAGAGGAAGATAAACTTCATCAGTTATCCAAATTCTAATACTCATAACTTCGTGAGAAATATTATTTTATCAAGTCAGAAACATAGGTGTCGCCATGTTTCTTCTGAAAAACAACATATTTCATTCAGATTCTGTTGAATCTGCCTGATTAGAAATAGATAGAGTCCTAAAAAATATTGTTAGTTCAAGAATTCTTCTTTAAAAGCACTTGAAAAGTTATACATAATTATTTACCAATCTCGTTGATGAATCAAGGACATTTTTTTTGCTAGACTTCCTGATAATGAGTTACAAGGTGAAGAGTACGTATAAATATTGCTGTTATCTCTGTTATTTAGAAAACATTACTGCCATAACTAGGAAATGTGTCACGCCTCAAAAGCATCATAGATTAAGCGATAGAGCTACAATTTCCGGCCCTCATCGAAAGACTAAAGGATTCAAATTTCATTAATTATTCAAGAGAGGAGTTTCTTTTTACTATGTTCCCTCGGTTCTGGCTAACGACTATAATTAAAATTAAGAACATTATTTACCAGAATCAGTGGGGTAAATATAAATATGAATATAAATCATATCGAATACCCGTCAGGTAGTTATTATGTAATAATTATCCTTTTCGGTGAAGTAATAAGGGATACAATCTCCCCTCAAGCTCACACTCAACATGATGTATGAATATTGTCGCACAGATTAACACTATTTGACAATTTAACTAAATGTAGAGAAAATAAATAAGCCATTTTTATTTTCCTACATAATAAAGCAATTTTGAGAATTTAGTAATTAATATTAATAATTAATAATAATAATTAATAATAAGGGACATAGTTAACCAAATTCAAAATAAAGAAACTTTTAATGAGTTGGTGTATAAAAAATTATTGAAATATATGTAATCTGAAATCTGCCGGATAGTTGGAAATTGAATTTGATCTTTTTGTATAAAGTGATTGTATTTACAGCAATCATTTTTTTTATAGACGGCAATGACAGATATTACTCTTGCCGATGGTACCCAACTCATGGCTTTCTTGACGACTCTACTCTAACTAGGAACGACTTTGAGGTCAGTCGATACAGCTCGTAAATTTTATAGAGAATTGCGAAACACTCCTATCAAATCGAGTACGACCGTCGTGCTTGTGCCAGCATCTCTTCTAGAAATTTCATGACTTCAAGTACTCCTCGCAAATGTGAACTAAAACTGGAATATCTCCATGAAATATTTCCTCATATAAAGCACACTCCCCTAATATGTAAAAATATAAAAATCTGGTTCACTGGTACCAAAACTATTTGTCCGAGATTTTTTATACAGTGATTACAATATTGCTTTGAGTTTTGAGGAATAATAGAAAATGTGTTGAGATACGTCTGTCTGGTATTATCTAATGTTATATTCACGAATTCATATTGGAATATATATTTGGCTGTTTTTTAATTTGAATATAGTTAATAAGTTTCAGGCATCACTGGAAATGCAAGACAAGAGAAACTTTATTTGAAGAACACAGTCTAGTTTCACGAAGTTGAAAGAACACTCGAAGTTTTGAAACTAAATACACACTTACGAAGCAATTCCCGAAACGCGAGATAATTTTGGCCGCTGATATGAAAAAAGTTTCAGGAGTGCCTGAGCTCCCCTTCGAATTTCAAATTCAGAAACATGAGCCGGCAACATCATAATTATTCCTACAATAGAGTATACATTGGTAGACTAATTAAACTGAGTATTCTAAAATAAAATAAAATGTAAAAAAGAAATCTATTTACAAAAACTAATCAAGTACTTGTATTAGGAGTAAATCTTAAGAAGCCTTCAGCTTCTGATAAAATGCATACTAAAAAAATATGAAATATTTTTACTTGTCACTCAAAATTTACTAAAGAAACTAATGAATGACAGAATTGATTAACTCGGAATTTATTGAACAAGAAATGCACATATTTGTCTTCAATTGTATTTTATTTTTATTTCTTCCTATCACATTTGTACATAGTTGTGACATTATGTAGCGATATAAACGCTCATTTATAATTTTCATAGTTAAAATATAATATTATTGATGTTTTATGTCTCAATATTCATACACTAATTAACTTATATTATAATATTTACTTAAATTAACTGCACCCTAATACAATTAATGCGACTCTAGTGAACCCTTAATCTTGAAATCTTTTGTTTCGGAATACTTCCAATCTTCATCATTTCCATTATCTTTCTGTTTTTCGATTTTTTAATTAGAGTGTTGTCCCGAGTATATAGATAAAACCGATATTGACGTCGGCAATTTTCCACAGTCAAGTCTGGAATTCTTCTTGGCATCGTAATTCTCGATAAACACACTTCTAGTTTTAATCAACATCAAGTTCAAAATACATTCGTCATCCTGTCGATGCTCTTATGGCCAATAGCCAATTGTGTTGCTGCTGAAGGTGGCTTTCCATTGCGCAAAGTCACCACAGTAGCTATTATACTGATTACTGTTCAAAAATGAAAAAAAAAGAGAATAAATTTTACCATAATTGACAAACGGACGTTTCCATGCTGAATTTAATCTCATTTTCATTCTCGCTACAACTATTTTTCTTGTTCATTATTCCAATGCAACTTTTTTCGGCGTTCAATTGAGTGAAGGTATTTCAGCTTTCACATTTTCCGAAATTAGTTTTACCTCATTTCTAAGTAGTGTTAAATCACCATTATATAGAAATAAGCTTAACTTCTAAATAATACAATTAAAACTTGAAATCCAGGGAACAGGATTATTCTAATTATTCTAAATTTGAATCTGCCCTGCTTTCGCACAATTAGCAATTCTGACAATTGAGTCCAAATGTTTTAACTCCTCTATAATTAATTCACGCATATTAACACTCCCATTTTACAGACACATTTTCTGGATATTTTCCATTGAAATATTGTAATAATCTCACAAAATCATCATTATTTATGCAGGATTTAATACAACAACATAAAACTTTATATTGTTGGAGAATCCTATATAATTTGATAGCATTTATTAAACAAAGCAAGTATAAATGCTCTAAAAGTATAATTCTAAATATAAAGTACATGTCAGACTATAAATAACAATATCCTTTTCCATTTTCCAAACCCCATTTTCAAACAAATTTTTATATGTTCCCATACTCTTTAACAAGCCACTATTCCAAACCCTCTTTCCCACTTTCTTCCCAAACTAAAAATTGTATCGAATTCGCAAGCTTTTAACAGTTTATCTTGTTATCACGTTTCTCGAAAACAGAGGCACAACATTGAGTTAAAATCGTCCAATCTCATTGTGTGATTGTGTATACTCTGTATACGTGGAATTTGGTTTCACTATATACACATTGATGTATATAGTTCAAAATGATTGAAACCAGTGTTACTCTTTCCATCAGGGTGACATCACTGGCGTTTCTCGATTTTCTATTTCAATGGCTGCCGTTCACGCTTAATTTTATCGGGTACACGTCAGGGACCAACTGACTAAACGAAGCGTCATGTTTTTGGTACCAATTGTTCGGGGAAACCACCAATAACCGCCAATTATCAGACACACGTCACTAGGGAACGATCCTCGATAGCTGCGGCAATATCCGGAGCGTCTAAACCAGGCACCAATAAAGTTCGCGGGGTACCGCTGTAAGCGAACGCGACCCAGTTCCATGACAATGCTGGAAAGAGGAAAGGGAGACCGGTTTTACGCAGGCTGGAACTGAAATTCAGCCGGTACAGGAACTGATATTTCGCGGAGAATGAATCACCCTTTATACAAACGTGCCGACACAGTGGTAACGGCATACAATAGTTAGACAATGGAGGTGGGTTGCTACATGGCATGAGAGATTTCATGGGACACGGGACACAAGAGGGAGATTTTCGACTAGATGTGAACTAAAGGTGAAGAAGGAGAATTCAAAATACCAAAGACTGAGTAAATCCTCTCTCCGTGTCCTTTTATGCATTTACTCTTCATACTGTTAAGGAATAAACATGAATAAGTCATTATACTTTTCGGATCCGGAACTAAAAAATTCCGTCAGATAAATGAGTTTACTCTAAACCTTTTCGATCTTTCATATTACCACAGATCCTCAGCACTATAATGTCCCTTATTTTTAATATAATATAATATTGCGTGCCTTCCAGATATTTTTAAATACAAAATACGAACGATAGATATACTAAATTAAGCGTTATCTCCTTAAATTTCATTAATCTCCGTAGATCGCGTGACTATTTCACTCAAGGCCGACTTCTAGATTATGACCTGAGAGCATCAAGTTCAGTTGAAAAATTTCCCATGATGGTTACGATTATTCATTACTGACGTACCTATCTGAAGAATCGGCACTAAATTTCAATTAAACATTCAAACAACTCTTCAGTTCGTATCTTCAGACAGAAGTGTAGATGGACTGAAAAATTATTCTCGTCGTCTGACCATTCACGGACTATTTCTACTACATTTCCTCAATCTCAGATCTTACGCAGTGCTATAATTAAACTCGAACCATGACAATAATAAATTAATTACAGCCTTATTAAGTACATCCAGTGCCGTATTTACACAAAGGGTGGCACTTTTTTCAGTGGCCTAGGGCGGCATTTAGGGTAAATTCGGCCCTGAGTACATCACTACTCTTCTGGACTCAATATCCTGGAAATTGAGACCCAGAAACTTACAATTATCCAAAATGGCTTAAATTACAATTCCATGAACTTTTACGGTCTTGTCCTTTCTACATGCACGACTATGAAAACCCAGGGATTGGAACCAACTATACCATTGAACGTGCTACGACCTTCTCATCAACCTGACACGACCACCAAACTCTGGGTTTACTCACATGCAGTTGAAATTAAATTGGCTGCATCCATTATACCCGTCACTCTCGCCTCTTTGTGTGTCATCGTGACACTTTCTCTCCGAAATTAATTAGAGCACCTGTCATAATTATAAACAATGGAGTCTATAATACAAAAGACTTCAAGGCCATTGTAGAAATGTACATGTACATCCACTATTAAATTCAATTAAATATCCACATTGCGTTGACAATTCATAATACGTACAATTATATTATTTGTCAAAAAATTAACGTCTCTAATCTCACAATAATTCATTGTTTGCAGTTTAACTTTTTTTGAAGGTATTTTTCACTCCATAGATTTAAGGAATCCATGTTTCATATATACCACACCATATTCGAAAAAAAAAATCAAGGGACATTTTGGCACCGAAAGAGAGGGAACATATTTTACTGATTCGAATAAGCATTGTTTTTCCAGCGTCTAAATATATTAGATCTCTAAATATAGAGATCTGTTCCAATGTTTTAAAATAAGCTCCTTAATTTATGACATTATGGTTGAAATTCAATAAACCGCGGGTCGATAAAGTATATTGTAAAGATTGCTCCTCTGAACGTGATCTATGGGTGCTCCGTGTCCAGGTCGACCCCATAATGTCTTCCACGTATCGAAATGTCTCCGACACCTTTCTTGTTCGACTCGTCGTTCCTCCTGAAATATTACTTTTAGCTAAATACACACCACCGGAAATCTCTATTAAATTTATTTAAAAAATAATTTATAAATTTATTAAAAAAATGCGACGTATAAATTACTGAATATATTTATTTTATAATGTATTTGAAGCAGAAGAATTCATCAGTGCACAATTATCGGAAGAAAAATCCATTACTAACATTTTATTAATACACGAACATACGTATATCTCATTACTTCTTTTATTTTTAGTTTGTTGAAATCTATTTAATTGGTTTATTAATCTGAAGAAGATATATAAATCGTCATTTACGTTTTTTTAGCTAGAATGGTGTTCCCTTTCAAAAAATGCATGGCAATCAGTTAACAGTTTATGATATTAATTCAAAAAATTGTATTTGCTTGCATTAGACGTAATTTCAATACTTAAAAAATTGAAGTGCGATCTAATTGGAACTTACCATAGCTCTCTCCCTCTTTCGCCGCATTTGATCAGCAAGCTCTGCTATATATTCTCTGTTAGCAGCGGTGAGAGCCCTCAAACTGCAGATGTACAAAAAATATTCCAAATTATTTTTCAATTTTTATTTTTTAAGTACTTTTTATACTTATAAATCTAATTTTAATTACGTGTACAGAATATATTCTATATTTTTAAAAAATCGCAAATTAAAATAAAGATAGGAAAGACTTATTTACTTTAAAGTGCAATATTACTCGTACACGCTTTTAATGATCATTAAATTACATTATAAATTACATTAAACTTGAAGATGAATTTTATTTTTTAAACTTGTTCCTCATTATTTCTTATTTCCTCATTAGCTCGCCATTTTTCTTCAAATATTAAAGCACCCTGCTTACGATTTTAATTCGACGCACCGAGAAAATACTACTATAAGGACGAACTTTATTAAATTAAAGCTTATACTAATGAGAAAAAAATTATCAATTAAGTATTATACGCCGGAAAATCGAATCATCTTTTTATCCATAACAGTACAGTATGTGCAGCATTAAATAGCACGATTAAGCTCATCTGTTGCGGATACTGTCTAGTTATATCATAAACAATGTTGCGCCTGCCTCGTCTGTTGGCTTCATGGAGTATTCCATTAAACACTATCAAAGTGTCTCATTATACGTCAGCCCAATAGTGTTTCCTCACGTAAGTAGCATAACACACAACACTATCGGACAATAAAGCAACTTTATGGTATCGGAAACAGTGTGTCTGGCAATTCGTATCAGATATTTGAAAACATAATTCATAAGCTTCAGACAGCGAAACTCAAAAGCATAAATTCAGTGCATTTCATTTCATTCATTTGTTATTTTTAAATAATGGACGACTATTTATAATAATCATCACCATTCATCTTTAAATTTTGCTATTTTACACCAGGTTCAAAAACAGTTGATGAATAACTTTTTAATTAAATATTTCGCTGCACATGACAGAAAATGGTGGACACATGTTTTTTTAATCATCATTTATGAAGTTTGAGGCTTGATATGATAGTCTTAATTTAATAGGAGCCCGCCCACGATATTTCAAGCAAATTATAATTATTAAAGTTCATTATCTGTAAATTAATCCTGACATGAAGAACATTTTTACCTAACTAGAATTTGTATTCAATAATGTAATTTTAATAACATGTTGAGCTATTAGCTTTACCGCCCACATAGAGCGTTGATGAACTGAAACAGCTAATAAGGAGGTGACACCTGAATCGCCGAGGTCGAGTACATCGGGGTCAACCGGCTGATTACCTGTAATGTAGTTACATCCCTTGAGTGCTGTACTAACCTAACCAACTCTCCACACATCTCACGACACAACAGGCACAACCCAGTCTACCCATTGTGATAATTCAGTTCAAGAGACAAGAAGCTTAAAGATGGATGTAATTACCTTTGAAACATCCGAAAGAGTATCAGAATTTTGATAATATCCATTTCTCTAACTAGACGATGTCATCAAAATATGTTCAATAATTATTGTATAAAATGTGATGGTTAAAACTTTAATATAACCATGATAGTTAGTAGAAAGTAATTTAGAAATCTGAATAATTTTGTCGTACTTTTGTAAGTTTACTTTTGTTGTTCATTACCTGAAAATTCCTTGAAAGACAGATTAATATAAATTTTGTAAGAGTTAGGAGGGAAAAATTCCCAGAGCCATGATTGACATTTTTCCGTTTTTGACCGCGGGCTTTGTTCTACTAATTTCTTAACGTGTTTCATGTGTGCTTTAGGAAAGTTTGAAATATTTAAAAGTCAAATAGCAGAATGAGACCTCTTATATAAAGAACAAACCCACAAAGTAAAACTTTAATGGCTTCTTTACAAAGTAATTATAACTTGCATAGAGCGAGTTGATTATTTTCCACAAGATTATTTCGCAAAAGCCGGATTTCAAATTCATACCCTTCATTTTTAATTATTAAACTATTCTGATTATTAGTCATAAGAGTGTGACGTATATTTATACGATATACTTTTATTTAATACAAATCTCTAGTAAATACAAAAATGAAAAGTTGTTGCTTTTATCTGCAATTTCACAAGCGAATTCTCTCAAAGATGTGAAACCGGTGAGTCTGATGCCTATGTTTTATGCAACACTTCGGAAGGATTATTTTGGCTAAACCATAATCCTACCAAGTTTCATCTTTCTGGTTTTACGAAGAGAATTTCGTCCTACGTACGCATAACATAGAGAGCTTGGAATTTCCAATTTGTAGAATGAATTTACATGATTAATTGATTAATAGCAGTCACATATTTTGCAATAATCATGTATAATTCTTATTGCATAAAATGTCCATTTTTCTGCCATCAAGTATAACTCAGTGATGCGTATCTGGACCTTTTTTTTTTTTCTTTTAATTTAATAATTTTAAATTAAATGAGAACGTAACTCACGTTTCTATGGTGTAACCAGATTTCGTAGCGTCAGTGAGATTTCGAATGGGCTGCGATTGTGAATAATGCCTTCTACATGTCAGCAGAGGTACCAACTCGACGCCACCATTAAGGCGATAAACCTGAACCTCCTCATTATACGGTTTCCCTGAATCTCGTTCAGTAATAGGATCTGGATGGTGGTCCAGTGTAATTTCTTCAGTAAAAGTAAGAAGGAGAATTTCAACAAAGAATACATCACTTGCGTCCACTCAGATTAAATAATTAAAATGATGATAGAGATAAAAGCATTTATAAAGGTTCAATAGTTTGAAAGAAAGGATTTTAAAAATTTGAAATTTTATTCCAGAATATTTCGCAAGTTAAAATACTAGTTTGAGTTTTCAATATCAATAATATAGCATGGTATAAACGAGTTCAACATCCATTAATTAAATTCTATTCTATCTGTTTGAGCTCATCTATTTATTGCTATGTCCAATTAATTAAAAACAAAATTTTATGAATGGCAAATGGAATTTCATCTGAATCTTGAATGTAAGCTTCAAAGCATGATGTGCATGCATACATTATGAAATACCACTCATCAAATTGGAAATTATTGGACATATATGTACTTTTATCTGCAAATGGTCCGTGTTCTTAGCCATGAAATAAAATCTCAAATAGTGCTTTTAATACTTTTTTAGTATTATTTTGAATCAAAAAAATAAGAAATTTTACCTTTTTTCGCGCTATCGTCGTAGAATTTATCCATATCAATGATTGAAAGAGGGTTTGTGGACTTCTGAATATTCTTTATCGCCGAATTGGTCATCCATCCCTGAAATAAACATGAAATTAATTAAAATTTCCATTTTCGTTGATTATTTTTAATCAATTTATATTCTGTAGATTTTAGCATTTTTTTCAAGATGAGGGGCCACCCTGTATTCAAGGAATTATTAATCTCCAACAAAATAATTTACGGGAATAGTTTGCAGGAAATTCACTAATTTTCAGTGAACGTTATTTTGAATAAATTTAATAGTGTTTCTATTAATAGTTTTATTAATAAGAATATTAGGTCATAGAAACTGTCGCACAATTTTCTAATACTTCGTTAACACCATCAATGAATGAATCTCAAAAGATTGTAAGAAAGGAAAAATGCTAGTCATTTCTAAAATGCTTCTAGTTAAGGAAAGCCGACACACTCGAGACGAAAGACTCGATATTCATCCATCAACGTCCTTCTTTAGTTAGTTAGTTGGGAACCAGTCTAACGTTTACAGCGAGAAAATAAAAAACCTGCCATAAATCAATGGCAAGTGCAATTTTCTAGATAACGATCGATTTCTAACAAAAAAAAATTAATTAAGTAAAGCCCTTTGTCTCAGCAGACTTAGCGATAAAAAACAATTTATATGCAATTAAATTTTAAATAAAAGTGTCTCTATAATGACTACATACATGCATTTACATATATTTATTACATATATATTTTAAGAACTCAAAACAATTATTTGCTTTATATCAATTACAAAATTAAAAATAAAAGTCAGTTTACTAGAGTTTCATTTTTTGAGAATTTAACCAGATTTATTAATTACCTAACCACAATATCTAATAGAAACACTATGCACACAACTGAGATATGCGTACCAGAGATTCAAGAAAACCAACTCCATATAATTTGGGATCTCTCCAAGGAACTCCACCAGGTCCAGGACGACCCCATGGTATGGAATCTAGCTAATGCAAATTTTTACCATAATTTTAATAAATCCTGTAATACTTTGATCACGGTTTAAAACTTATTTTAATTATTTCAGGAATATTTTCAATTTCCGTCACTACTACTATGTCAATTTTAATCTCCTCTTTTCAGTTTCCAGATTGAAGCAAAATCGTTCAAGTTTTTCGTGCCAGAGGTCAGTTGGGAAATTAATGAACTTTAAATCAACGTCACCGAGGTGCAATCGATGTCCTTTTTTATCGTCACTCAGGTGATAGCGGTAGTGTATCAACCTCTATACAGCAATGTCCCATTATTATTTCCAGTATAGAGATTGATTCGTCGTCATCTTTAAAGCAGCGAAATAAATTTCTTTGAATATAATTAAATACTAACTAAATATTTTAATAATATTTAAATATTTGAAGATAGTATAATCTATTATAAAATATTTATCAAATCGTGTCCGACTATTTATCTATTTTTCTACTGAATTACATTCAACCTTATACTGAGTCATGAATTAATATTGTATCTCTTGTTTACAAACTTGATTAAACTTTGTGTTTATATAAATTTCGACCTATATATTTGAATCCCAATTTTAGAAATGTAGAGGATAATAATAAGAGCTTATCTCTATTTAAGACAAATACTGACAAATACGTGCAAATACATTTTAGTTTGCTGCATTCGCTCTACTCATGATTAAAATTTGAAGCGAAAACAAGTAACTCCAAATTAATTGATAAACTGAATATTATTATGGCAGTGGATTTCTCCGGTTATTCTCAGTTCAATTACATTATTTAATTATAGTTGACTCGCAATTTACCAAATCGATATATGTATACTATATCTGGTTAATAAAAATAACTGATATTTATATAATACAAACTCGAAAATAATTAGTAGAGAATTAAGCATAACAAAATATTGTCTTATAAAAATGATCAGCATACTATATTAGCAAATGGTTCTGAAATAATGGACGTAAATTTTTTATAATTCGCTCACAAACCTATTATTTCTCTTATATTATGATTTAAACACTAATATTTATTCTGTATTATTCTTTGATGCTCGATACTTTAATGCTAAACTATAATAATATGTTTCTCGCAAAACACATAATTTTGAAGGTTTTGTTACCGCATAATATCAATATTTACTATAAGTGTACATAAGACCTTAGGAACATTTTGAGCGATCGAAACAATTGATTCAAAATCGATACGGAAAATTTTACATTGGAAACAACAATATTATCTTCAAGAAAATCGCAAGAAGAAAACCTTTTCAAATGCGTCAAATGAAATATTTCTTTGACGCGAAAAATTCTACAAAATGTCCTTGACAACACTTAAAATGTATTTTTAAATACCTTCTTCACTTATCACATAAAAATCAATAATACCTACCTCCAAGAAGGATGTATATACCGGGAGTTGTGAGATTTGCTTGACTGCCGTCAATATATATGTACATACCTCATTTAAAACTCTGCTTACTGCTTTTGAAATGAAATGTGAACCTCTCACGCAGGGAATCATGTATTCAAAGGGTAAAAAATACACGGAAGTATATATTTTTCTCATAATTTTACGTTTCATATTCAACAATATTAGTACCTTATATTTTTTACACTGAAGAAAAAAGATTACTTGTACCAAGTGAATATTACTTGGCTCAAGTAAATGAAAGCCCTGAATACGCGCAAAGAAATATT
>JAUESH010000024.1:19190842-19203124 GCA_032275165.1 Synergus magnus
AGACGATATATACGGTCCTGAGTTTTTACCTGAATCTACGGTGCGATTCTGTGCCGCCCAGACCCGAAGTCGGCACAGAATCGGCAGTTGAGTGTATGTTACAAAATGATTTTTTTCCAGGAATCAATGGATAGCGAGGATGAAAGGACAGAATTTTATCTTGAAAAGAGAAGCGATGTCGAGGAGGGAGAAGAGGAAGAAGAAACTATAGCTATGTTTGTGACAGCATCTGGTCAACAATTAGCTCTTTACGCAGTTGAAGATTCAGATGATTATTTTGCAGTTGCTGTTTACGATGAATCTGGAGAGCCACCTACAAACTTTCAATTTCTCATGAAGTTAGTATTAATTACAATAGAGATAATGGGGAAGTATTAGTAGAAGTCTTTAAAGAATTTCGTGAATACTTAATTTAATATTTAATGTCAAAATTAAATTTCTAGGTCAGATGTGGAAAGATTGATAAGAGAGGGAGCTGTGAGAACGGTGAAAAAACCGACTCAAATAAAAAAACAATTAGTAAGCACTCAACCGCCAGTATTCAAGCCTAAGGAAGAAATTACTGGAGACATTATAACAAGAGCCGAGAGACAAATAGAATCGATTAATCGACGAAGCGCGGAAAACAGCAAAACAAAAGTTGTCAATTCATATGTAAAACCTGTGAATGAAAGTAAGTGATTCATATTTGAATTGAAATACGCTTTTTATTAATAGCAGCCATTGTGAAAAGAGCTCCTAATATGTATTGTTATATGTTATAGGTCCTCCAGCGCCAAAAGTCGTTTCTCTAGGTGATTCAGGAAGCGATGAAGAGCTTGTTGAACAGTCAACAGTTCAGTACATTCTTTGCGATGGAGACCAATCTGATGCAGAGTTGACTTTTGATGAGATTCAAGCGACTCTTCAAGAAATGAAATCAACTGATCGCAAACCTCCCATAAACGAAAAGACTCCCGTAAAGAAGAATCCACCTCCTGAACGTAAAAAAGCAAACAACGGTTTAGTGTACATAACTTCGCCTCCTATCCGAAACACTAGCTATAGAGGAGCTTTTTACCCCTCAAAAGATGTAAACGTAGAATACCAAACACCATCACGTCAGTCTTCTACAAAAAGATCTCACATATCCAACACGTCTATCATTGGATCGAAGCAATTCCACGCAATCAAACGAGAACTGTCCCCAATGTCGGATCATTTCACGCCCAATACATCGACAAACCTATCAGCAAGTTTGTCAAATACCAATTCTCAGTCTAAAGTGAAGAGACCAAGAAAACAACAGTTAACTTCTGTGAATCGGGAAGATTCCGAAATAATAATACAACCGGCTTGTATGTTACAAGATGAAGAGGACGAAGAGCCAACCCCGAAGAAGAGAGGGAGACGAAAAAAGAAAACAGCTGCTCATGAAAAATTGTCAAAACCCAAAAGAAAAAGTAAAAGGCGACGTTCGCGAGTAGAAATAATTAATATTGATGTTGACGAAGATTTCAACGAGCGTTCGCAAAGAAAAGACATCCTGGAAATCACACTCGACGATAATAAAGAGAAGGACTCGAGTGACAAAGAAAATGAAGTGATAATGGTTGGCGATTCGGATGATTCGGAAGAGGATAAATCTCCAAAGGCCATTTCGATGAAATTAAGAAGCAGGTCTCGCAGATTAAGTAGCAGGCGCTCCAGTGAAGAGGAAAGTCCCCGGAACAGAAATTCTAAACGGAAAAGTAAATCAAAAAAGCAGTATCCGTGCAAAACCTGCGATGAGAAATTTGATATGGTGGTGTCTTTAGCGCGACATGTTCGATCTGAACACTCTGTTAGAAGAAGAGGGAGACCAAGTAAATTGGAAACTCAAAAAAATGAAAAGGTTAAACTGCAAGTGCGATTGGAAGTGACTGAAGTAGGAAATAAGAAAAATCAGGAAAAGAAAACTATAGAGACGAAATCGAAAGAAAAAAATGCGTCAAAAAGAGAAGAAAAGTCAAATGAAGAAGACACACCAGAAGAAGAAGAAATACCAGAAGCGCCGAAGGCAGCTAAAGTTAGTGGAAATAAAGCAAAGGTACCACCTAGAAAAACTAAATTAATCACCAACGTGAGACGCAAGTGGAGGCCACAAGAACTGACTTGTATATACTGCAATCGATGGTTTTCCAGTGCTTCTGCCCTCGAAACTCACAGCCTGAAGCATGTGACGAAAAAATCTGGTAAGGAGTTTACATCTAGTTTCAGAAATCGCATTCCGATAAAATTATTATGTAAGAACAATTTAACTGAAAAAATTGAAGGTGTTTTTTTTGTTTCAGATCAAAAAGTTCACCGTTGCCCGATTTGCAGGAAACTCTTTAAGTCTCAATTTCTTTTTATGAAGCATAAGAGGATGCACGCCAAAGCCAAGAATTTAGAGACTTATAAAAATGAAACTTCGAAGAAAACACAGCTTAAGGAAAAAGCGACAAGGAAAATATCTGTCGGCAGAAATCGTGGGAGACCGCGAAAGCTCAAATCAAATGTTTAATTCACACATCACGCTAAAACATTGAATTCAGAATTTTTTCTGTGAGTCTTGAAGACTTTCATCGATGTTCACGTGAAAATTAGATCTTAATTTGGAAAAAATTTTAGCTTTACTTGATAGAAATTGTGAACCATAATGGGTTCTTGCCTTAAATTTCTTTATGGGTCCATTATGTTCTTACAAATTTCTTTTCTGGTGTTTCTATTTAGGAATTCTTCATTTCTTTCATATTTTTTTTTTGAAAACATCAATTTTCTCAATTTACAGTACGAGAAGTTTCTTGCAGTATCTATGTACAACAGATGGATAAGCTACATTCTTTTTATAATCGTTAAGGGCATATGTTACTTATCATAAGAGATATTATGTGTGTTTATTATACCAAAAGTAAAGTTGGAGAAATAATTTTTTTTTCTTATGGTAATTACCACATGCCTTCAAAGAGTTATAGAACATTAGCTTTATTAGGTTATTCCTTCTTTCGCAATAAATATTTCAATATAATATTATTTAAGTCGTATGCAACTGAATGTAATTGTAAATAATAAAAAGAACGTACTCTTATCAAGAGTCATTTCAAATCACAACATATTAATAAATTAAGTATATTTATAACGCATAGTAATTCATAAAGTTGTAGTAAAGTACTTCACATGTAATATTTTTAAAATGGAAGGACGAATTAAAATTTGAAATCTGTACTGTTTCTTGATGATGTAACAATAATTTATATTCAAGAATAATTAAAGGCATTCAATTTTTATTCTCGACGCCAACTTTTTTAAGAATAGTTTCAACAAAAAATGTCAAGTATACTGAAAAAAATACATAATAATACTAAAAAAGTTAAATTAATCGGGATCTTTCACATTAATGTTTATAATACCGTGTTCTCTATGAATTTCCTAAATCAGTAAGGATCCTTCTAAAAACCTATTGACCGCACTTAAATAGCTTGCGAATAAGTAAAATAAAATAATAATTTACCTGTTTTCTGCTTTCACATTACACTAGAATCTTGGAGTTCTTGATAATCCAAATGGCACTAATTATAAGTTATTAACTTTACTCTTAAAATTAGATATAAATAAAAAAAATCACTTAGTCGGAATAATGAATTAAGTAAACAAATTTTTAAAAATCTCCTAATAATGGTTTAACTTCTTAAAATAAAATATTGGGTAATTTTGTGGAAATAGATACCTTAATAATTTTAAATTTACACAGAAAAAATTAGTTATCGAAAGTTTCTTCGACTGTCATCGACTTTTGAATAGGAATAAGTTTTCAAAATATTTTATTACCATTTTTTAAAATCTGAAATACTTTTCAGAGAAGAATTCTAAAACAGTTTTCGAAATTTTCTTTGACTCAGAGTGGTTGAGAGTCAAGGAAAAATTCTCAAAACTGTTTTAGAATTCTTTTTTGAAAAGTACTTGAGATTTTAAAAAACGTTAGTGAAATGTATGAAAACACTTGACCTATCCAAAAGTCGATGACAGTAATTTTTGTTTGTCTTCTGAAACAGAAGACAAACAAAAGTAGTTAATATGAAAACAATAAAAAAAAAAACAAAAATATTAGGAACGTTTTTGGTATCAGCAACGTCCCTATGTCCGAAAGACGTTTCAAAAATGTTCTTAGAATGTTTTTGGGACATCAGACATAGGGGCGTTCGTGATACGTTTTTGGAACGTTCCAAAAACGTTTTTAATATAATGTGCCCACTGGGAATGATTATTAAACGACAAACCAATTTTTTACAATGATATTTAGTACAATATTTTAAAATAAAATGGTAAATATTGATTCGAGTTTTTACTAATATTTTAATTGTATTATTGACAGTATTATAAATAGTTTAGCATCTACAGGCATTTGCCAAAATGTGGAAAAAGTTCATGATCAAATCCGCGAAACTTTATTCTAACCTATATTTCTCAAAATTCTCGATTTTTCTAAAAATATATTAAACGTGCATTTATACTAAATTCTTAAAGTAGAAAACAACGATCGACATCCAAAAAAAGTCAAAACAATCCATTAAAGAAGATTGTCTTTATTTAAAACGATCTAAATTCACAAAATCTTGGTACCCATTGGAAAAAAGGGGAAAAAAAAAGTTTAACGAAAACAAGGGGAAACACTTTGTAAATTATGTATCATCCACATTACAGTACATCTCAAGCAAACAAATATTCTTAAAAGTCACTGGAAACGATAAAAACGATAAAAACCGACGAAAACCGTCTTTTTTTCCGCATTTTCGGCCTGAAATTACGGAGCTCAACGCGACGGTTAGGATCTTTAACTGATGACAGGTCAGCCAACCGGCGAATTGAAAATAATGAAATTCGAATATGAATTTTCAATTTGCGATTAATGAAATTTCTCTTAACGTACTTTTTAATTTAGAAGAAAAATTATTAATATTAGTACAAAAGTTATTGTCCCTTATTATCAGCCGACAAAATTAATAATATTTTGAGTAATAATGTTTATAACGAATTTGAAGTAAATTGCATGTTACGCATGGGTACCAACCTGAATTTCTGCGCGGGAAAAAATCTCAATCGATTCGAGAATTTAAATTTAGAATTTGTATTTCTGATTTAATTATAGTTTTGATACAGAATCCACTAAATAGACAAAATATTTTAATTACATTAGAAATCAATATTTATTTAATGCAGTATATACAGTGTGTACACTTTGACTCTGAGATGTGTCGATGAAAATAGACGCTTTTTTACGAATCATATGCTTAATAAAGACTTATACGTATTTACATTTTATTAAACTCAGCAATTATAAAAACAGTTATAATGAACTACATAATAGTTTTCAGTTGTTCTTTTATGGTTTTAAAGTTAAATGAATTTATACATAACCATTCATCAGTTTTTCTCCTCAAAAATTATTTATACAGATTTCAATCAAACGACTATGATATCAAGATAGAACATTGAATGAACATAAACTATTCTAAACATTTATCGTACAATTTCACTTCGATTTATTTATACATATTAAATTTATGTATAATTTTTAAACTAAGATGTAAATCCTCAAAATTATTATTTTCAACAATGTTATTGTTTTTAAGACCCCTTTAAAGCAAAATTCTGGCAAACAGAGGCAAATGAAATTTCATTGGGCAGTTTTTACCTTCAGTTCCTTTGACAGATCACCTGTTAACAGGTGATCATTATATTTTGCGTATCATTTATGATAGGCCCTGTTGCAATTCTCAGTTATTCCGGCAGGGACCGACCAAGCTTTGTCTAAATTAGACGAGATGGACGTTTGCCGGATTGTACTCTTGCGAGTAGCAGTCGTGCAAAGAGAACTTTTAGCAAGAAAAAATCAGCCAACAACTCCTCCATATGACAAAAATTGCAATCGAACAAATTCGATTAGATTTCCCAGTCCCTTTCTGTCTCCATTATTTTCTTTTCTCATACTTTTTTTTTCAATTCTAATAAATAGACATCTAGTTAATGTCTAAAATATATCTTCTTTGCAAATCAACCAAAATTTTACACGGAATTTTGTTGGGTGGAATTAATTAAAAGTTTCGAATAATTTATGTTCATTCGTTGTGCCATTGAGACCCTTCGTGAAATACCAAATAATTCTGCATGCTTCAAATTTGGACAGATTCATTTATAACTTTAGATTGAAGGAAAAACCTAAATCTTAAAAAAAAAATTTGTTTCTTTCAATAGCTTCGGTAGTCTTTCATATTTTCATTGCGCGGAAAAAATTATTAAATTAATTTTAAAATTAGGCTTTTCCTGTACATAAGATCTGCAAAGCTTTCAGAATGTAATATCTTGCTGATTTCTTACGTCCAATTCTTTTCAAAATTTACAAACAAATTTTTTTTTATGAAACTGTGAAATGCTTTTTTTGAAAATAAATTGTTTTAGTTCAAGAACTTTCCAAGTTGTGCATATTTCGTTGAGAAATTTACAAAACTTTCGTCATTGATAGTGATCTTCAAGTATTACGTATAGTTTTTTTTTTGTCAATTTTATCTGTATCTCTTAAATTAACGGAAAGTTAAGACAAACCTGTCATTTTCTATTAAAAAACTTTACGTAAAACTAAAAAATACCCTAAATTGAGCCTCTGGATTGTGTAAGGGCATATTAAATTTAACTGACCGTTATATGCTAACGTTTATACATACCCTTATACTATCCAGGGGCTAAATTGTTGTACCGCGGTTTGCTTCAGTGGCATTCGACTTTGAAAATGTAATGAAATAAAAGCGATTTTTTTTTATTCAACTTGAATACCTTCAAATTAAAAATTTTCAAATTTTGATTACGATTTTAGACAATAGATCAAATAAAAATACTTATGTTAAATTTGAATGTATTCAAATTGTATTTCTACGTTTCAAAAAGAAGTCATAAATTTATACTAAACATTTTTTTCGAAGATGCTAGATTTTCGACACTAGCATAATTTAATGTTTTTAAGCTTGCGGCATACGGAGCTTATATTTACATTAAATTCAACAAAACTGAAATTTGATTTGATGAAACTACATTGCAGCGAACAAAGTAACAGATGTTATTTGCGTAACATGAATTATAATATAGACCATAAATTGTCTTTAAAAATAAACTATTGAATTGAAAGTATTTTTTTCATTCTTTTTTTTTTTCATCTCTTTTATGGAGTTTTTTTAAAGAAATAATCCTACATAAATCTACCTATAAGTAGTACTTATTTTAGCAAGTTTTTTATGTACAATGATTCTAAGTATTTTTACTCACGACATGCGCATAATTTAATGCTTTTTTACATTTTTCTGTAAACTTATAAAGATAACGTAAATTAAGTCACATCCAAAGTAAAAACTGCACTTGAATTCAAAGAGCAGAACAGTTTTTATAAAAAAAAAAGCACAAAGTCCACTGAGAATGTTCCTGGGCAAAACTGGAAAACTCAGACACTCACTTGGTCATCAATTATCTCTAAGTATATGAAAGTTATTTCTTAAATGCTTCGGGTGGTACCTGTCCCTGCTTAAAGAACTCTTGAAAGGCAGTAATTGCATTATCAAAGTTCCATTGCACCTCCGCGAGGCACTTCAAACTCCACTCTACATTCATGTTTGTTTGTTGGCTTAAGGCCAGAGTCATGTTTTGCTTAATTTCCTCAGAGGGTTCTACATACGTGGGTGGCACAATTGAAGCACTATATGATGGTCCCGCGGCAGACGATGAGGCAGGAACTTCAGGTGATGTGCTAAAGGCTCGTTTCTCTTGAAGTTCGGTAGGATTTCCTACATGCAGTTGTTCATTACGAATACAGTAGCCGTTTCCTTCAGGAACAATTACGAACGTCCTATTGAAGAAACGAAGTGTTTCTTTGGTCTCCAGTTCTTTGAATAAACCTGTCACTGTGATGATCATCATTCCATCCTAATAATTAAATTAGATTGTTAAACTATAAAATGAAATGAGTGAAAATTTGTGAGATGATGAATGATTTTAACAATATAAATTTCCTTACTGTGACGAGACTGAGATCCATTGTGAACGAGTTCAAATCATGTTTCGTCCGAGGCATTTCGGATATGAACGAAACAACTGGCAACCTTCCAAGTTTTAACAGTTTTCGTTTCCTGTTGGGGTCGTTCAAGCGATATAAATTTCGGTTTTCACTAAGGTAAGTGTTTGATCTGAAAAATAATAAATTGTGTCGTACTTTAGTACTAATCTTTACATTTATAAATTTCCTCACTTTTCAGAAGCACTTTTAAGATTTCGAACTTACTTGTTGGCACCTAGAGCCGGGGCTACGCTCATACTAAAGCACGATTGTTCGTGATAAGCATCCAGTAAAGGCTGGCGACTCTCACTATCGAAGATCAAAAAATATTGCTGCAGAAACTGACTAGCAATTTCATACGCCTTAGGATTGGCAATGAACATTCTTTGTGAGGGTGGCAATTTTACTCCCTCGTCAACCACGTCAAATAAAATCGGCCGAGGCAACTCTACGCCATCCTATTTAATAAAAAAAAATATATATATATGTACACATATGTTGGCTCCCAATAATCTACATATTTAAAAGGGACTTATTCATGAGTACTTACCAATCGTAGGAGTTTCGGGAATCGTTTCCGCACCGCACTGTCGTCAAGAAATAAAATCCGGAAGCCCGGAAGCTCCACGTTAGTTGTAATAAAAGAATTTCGAATTATATTAATAATGAAATTTTACAATTAGAGAACGAAGAATTCGATACTCAAATTGCAAGAAAAAAAATAAATTGTGTTTGATTAATTATGTTAATTGTCAGCGTGAAAAACAGAAAACAAGTGTAATGTAGTTTCGTTACCACAAAACAGAAGTTGTGGAACTTGAATCTCTGATATTTTTTTTTCAGTGCCTTTTTTTGTAGATAGTAACTTTTATAAAATATATTTTTAACAATTGAATTTAATTCAAGCGATTCAAATTCCACAATAAAATGTTAATTCAAAAAACAATACAGTACGATATTTTTTAAAAAGCCTGAAATCTTTCGAGAGAAAATAGATTATTATATAAATTTAAAAGAGGTGCAGTAAAAGCTCAAAAGGAACGTGAAACCAAAAATTTAGCATTCAAGTTTTAATTTCTTTTCGTTTAAAACTCAATCGCCACGACTCTCGGCCATATAAGGAAGGAAAGTGTCACCAATCCTTAAAGACGCGTCATTCCTTACGGACTCAGGCCTGCATCGTGTGGTAATATCACGCTATTGCACAAATTTTTCTGTCTTTCAAAAACATAAAATGCATGTCATCATACGTTACCTTACGTATTCAGTCTGTCGAGTTTTATACTTATTGCACAAGGGATTTCCCGCCAGGCGTAATTCCTCTAGTTTCAAGTCCTTAAACGAATCTATTTGATTGATTTCCCGCACCTACAAGATAAATTATATTGTAAATAATTTTAAATATCACCTTAGTTCACATATTTAGGCGATTCTCACCTGAGCTACTATGCAAAATGTACATAAAAAGTAATCTTACTTTGTTATCGCCAATGTGAAGAATTTTCAGTTTCTCAAACTTCGTTTTGAGCACACTGAGCCTTTCGACAATTTGCAATTTGTTTCCATCTAAATTCAAGGCTTCTAAGTTGGGAATGTGAGCTGCGACGATGTCTAACACTGCCATCAACATGACAGGTTTAAATAAGGGACAAAAGAAATCATCAGCAAGTTCTGAAAAGAGTATTAAATTCAAAAAGTAGTTCGTGAAACAACAATTAGACGAAGCAATAATCAAGCACAAACCTGGATCAAGATGAAACCTTGAGAGATCTAGGGCATTCGAGTCTACTTTATATCTTTTTATCATAGCTTGTTTCAGTCTTTCCTTCACAACATCGTTGATTTCACATGTTGGAACTCCTGGCCTCACACGAACTTGGAGTTTGAATCCATCGTTGGTAGTGATCTGGTTATCGGACTTTTGTAATTTCGAAGCTATTTCTTGACTGTCAACGAAGAACGATGCATCCTTTGCTGTTATTTTGTACTGGAAAAGGAGAGAATGTAATACATATAATTATATATCTTACTATATTTTCCATTTTTGAAGTGAAAACAATTTAATTTCAAATAAAATATAGTTATAGAATCCTGAGAAGAAAACTTGCCATGATTGGTACAAAAACCTCCGGTGATATGTGACTCATAAGGTTTCTCAACACGAATTCTTTAGTATATTTAAATCCATATGGTATCTGCAAAGAAATTATTTTAACGATTAAAATGAGGAGTAACACTTTAAAGAATTTTACTATTCTTTAGAGGATTAAGTTTAATACTTACGGTTACTTTATACCAACTGGAATCTCCCAAACTCATCTGAACGAATCTTGAACATTTATTTGTCATTCTTTGTGGCAGTGGACTATTCCTTCCACGCATTCTAGAGGCATAATTGTAATTGCCTCTACCTCTTCCTCTGAGAACAACTTGTCTGCCGTTGTTGTTGCTTCCCACAGACATTTGTATATCATCATCTAGGTGCTGCTTAATTGCAAGATCTAAATGACGATTTTTTTCTTTTCCTGGTTTAGTTTGTGCCTTAAACGATACGCGCGGCCTGTTACCGACGAAGACGGTACCACCATCATTACGTCCACCGACTCTGTCATCGTGACCTAAGATGCAAAAATTTGAATTCTTTAAGGGTGTTATATCCAACTACTAACTTCAAAATTCAGTCTCGGCATTCTACTTCGCAAATATTATAAGTAAATATTTATTCACTCTACATTTGCTCTCATTTTTTAAATAGGATTATGCATATAGAGCGATAAAGTGTCTAACTTTTTAAAATTTTTTCTATTTTGAGTATAGATTTCGAACTCTTAGTTTTACGCAAAAACCGAAAAAAGTACTTAAAGTAAATATTTTTTCGCTCTATAACCATGCTTCTATTTCGAAAAAGAATGCATGTACAAAACGAAAATATCTAGAAAACGTAGAAAACACTTTACTCAATAAATATTTGAATTAGATGATTTTTCGTTTTGTATTCTGATGGCATATTTTTTTCTGCATTCTTCCCAAGGTGTTTTACAACAGTAATAATAGTAATAAAATTTCACACCACAAATTTAAAATTAAAAAATGCCTCACGGGAATATAATATTTGCGAATTTTTTTGTTTACTTGTAAATTTATGTCTTCACTAATATTTTTATAACCTACACTGTAAAAAATCTTGTGTAAATTTACATTCCGCTTATAAATAACTGCAGTTTTATTGATTTATAAAGGAATTTTACAAGAAAAGTGTAAAAAATTCAACAAGGAATCGGGGGTATAAAGGTATCAATGATTCCTATGGGCAATTTACAAGTGTTCTATAAATTTTCTCTAAAAATCATTGGTACCTTTATATTACAGATTCCCTCGATTCCTAATGTAAATTTACATATGTAAGATTTTCTACAGTGTATGATTCCCGTGGTAAAATTGCATCACATTTTTGATAACGCATAATGCCATGCATGAATTAGGAATATGCTAAAGTAGAAAGCATATATAATCAAGAAGTTAAAAAACAGAATTTGAACGCTTAAACAATGAAGATTCCGTATATGTTTAATCCTTTCTGGAGGTCTAAATTCAGAAAATACAGCACGCTTACATGAACAAATACGGACGTTTGCGTATTATATACACATAAGGAAACGTATGAAAGTAGTTCACTTACCGAAATAATGTTTATCATCATCGCTAATCTGTCGGCCAACGCCTCTTGCACCCCAGTTGGAGGATTTAAAAGATTTTTTAGGCATTTTAGACACTATGAAAAACTCAAGAGGTTAGATTCGTCAGTTTGCTGGCGTCACTCCCGATTTTCTCACTATCAATGTTTTTCACTTTTATATGTAATTTAAAATTTTAAGCTCGACAAGCTTACTCGAACTTCACTACTTATTCACCACGAAGCTATAGAAGCTTCAGCGAATTTTAACACTTTCTTCGCAGCTGACACGATATAAAAAAAACCTTCCATACACTCCAGAGGAAAAAACAGAAATGACACCAAATGACACTAATGACAGAAATGGCGGCCAGTGCTCTCAAAGTGGCTGCCTGCGCGCGCAGCACATGTGGCTTCCCACTGGAGAAATGTTGCCGTTGGTCAAAATTTGGCGCGCGATTTAAAATCGAATTAATTTAATTCGATTTTGAATTGCGCGCCAGATTACAGCCAA
>JAUESH010000024.1:19227388-19243245 GCA_032275165.1 Synergus magnus
AGGTAAATGGCCTAGTTTTAGCAAAAAATATTTATTATTGCAAGCGTAAAGTTGGGGAAAATAAATTGCTCTTATGGCAAAGTATCACATGCCCTTAAACTGCGCGCGAATAGCAAACAATCAGATGCTGAGCGCGACGCATAGGCAGTAGAGTACAGAGCCCGCGCTGGGGCTGAGCTTGAATCCAATGCCCTTAGAGCATTTAAAATTGGAATTTGCTGACTAAAATAATAAATTACAATAAATTATTTATTTTTTAGCGAGAAGATCAATTTTCAGCGCTGAGGCCTTGGCAATCGATAACTACCTCATTGCAAGGAAAAATATTATCACTCAGTTCGATGCTGTCGCACAGACTTTCCGTGAAAAAATGGCAGAGTACGTTCAGGAAGATAACAAAAGCCTAATATTCACTGAAGACGTGAAAGCAATGTGTCATATTGTCGAGAGTAATAAGGAGGATGTTGATCTTATGATGAAGATGCTAAAAAAATTTCATGCTCAACATAACGAACTAAGATTTGGAAACTATGTTCTGGGAACTGTCGTGATGAGAGCCTTTTTTTACTTGAATTTGCCAGATATAGCATTTGAGGCATTTAAAGACCCTGAGCTACAAGGGATGTTCGAACAACTAACGTCTTATCAAATTCTTCTAACTCTCTTATACAATCATAGTAAATATTCCGAAATGAGAGAAGCCTACGAAGTGATCAAGGCGAAATACTCAGGCGGTATTTTGCATCCCCTGAATTCTATTCTGTTAATTCTAGCAGCTAGTTATAAAGAGGTATTGTTAATCTTTTAAGATACATTTACTGATAATTATCAGAAATCCTTTCAAATTTTTGAATCATTGAAAATAGTTTAATGCTATTTATTTAGTTTGTTTATCGCTAATATTTCTTTCAAATGCTTTCAGAATACGCCAGAGAGTTTCGATTATGCATTGAAGCTGTGGAGGGAGGTGAATGAAAAGGGATTTGTGCCCAATCGCAGAGCATTTTGCCTGCTTGCGGATTTGGCTCTTAAACAAGGAAAACCTGAATTTGCACTTGAACTTTGCTCGACGTGTTCTCAATGGCGTCACATTGAAGTCAGGTGTATCAAGATAAAAGCTTACGCCGAATTAAATAGATTACATGACATTACAATGTTTATAAAGAAATTGATTCATTATGACAAATTTAACAATGAGACCACAAAAAAATATACTTTCTTTAAAGATTCGGTACGTCTATCATCTCAATATTCTTTAACTTTCACACGAAGTTTCTTCCTAAATCTTCCCAAAATGTATAAATTTGATTTATTTCCAGATTGCCAAGGTGGAAGAAGTTTTGAATAAATCAGGAACGGAAGGGTATGAAGAACTCGTCAATTTATTGGACGAATTGAAGAGTCAAAATTTGATTCAAGACGTTGTAAGTCCCTTCAGAAATATACTACTAAAATCCGCGTATAAATACAACTTTTTTTAAATTCTTGAAAATTTAATAATTTCAATTTTGTTTCTTCTTCAGACATTAGAAGAATCGCTCACCCGGAGAATAGAAAAAAGGACAGAGAAAAATAAATCAAATAATAAAAAATTTGACAAGTTCAGTGTGCCAGCAGAGCGTAAAAATACTGTAGGAGAGAGATCGCAGATGCGCTACTAAACGTAATTTTTAATCCTAATAACGTAGTACACAAGTTCATTTTAAAATGAATTGCTAATTAAACATCTAATTAAAATTTAAAGAACATCGTATAAGTCATTCCCGAGTGAAATAAAATGATTGTCATAGGATCCCAGTAAAATACAAATTTCCATTGAAGCAACAAAGCATTTATAAGTTTTACACTTTAAATGAATTATGAAATCATACTTTATAGAATCTTATAAATATCAATGTATTCAAACAGCAGTAATTATTATTGAAAAAAATAAACTTGTTCTTATGTTATTTGTGTTTTACATACAAATTACAAATTAATTTTTGTCTTCTTAGACTGTACAACGTGCTTAGTACTTTTTTTTTGTTATCAGTAGATGTAAGCAGCTGCTACTTTATCAGCAACCACACTTGCCCTTTCTTCGTTTTGTAAGAGCCACTTGGCTGAGCAATTTGTGTTTGGTATACTTTTTCTTACGACAGAACAAAGCACTGTCAACCAGTGAGCACTATATTTTGAATCAGGGCTCGAACATCTGAAAAAAGAGATATATTTAATTCTTGTGCAATTTAATTTTAATTGATAAAACTGGAATTTATATTAAAACTTACCGTGGCAACAATGCCGCAATAAGAATTGACCAGCTTTCAATGCTCGCCGGAAATGAATGAACAACCCGCAAAACCGACTTTATGCTTTTCGTATCTCCACGTGTTATAATCAAATCGCTCAGCGCTTTTATACAAGCGATTTGTGCAATGTGATGCTTGGAAGTATTTCTCCCCAAAACAAGTGCTTTTTGAGCACAGTTTCTAAAAGCCGTTGCGTTTGTTTCGAGCAAGAATCTCGCTAAAGTCGTCCAGAGTCTCTCATCTCCTATATATATATGTGTTATTCAAATTATTATTCACAATAATCGAATAGCAAAAGAGTCTAGTAATAATTATAACAATAATTTATTGTCTATGACTTGCCTGGATGCCTGTAAACAAATTTCGAAACGACTCTGATTGCCTCTCCTATATCGTTTTGAGTGAGACACCAATAAGCGGACAGTAAAGCGATATGATGTCTGTAATCTTCATGGTCTTCATATCCTTTAAGCTCCTTCAAAACTAAAGCTGTTAAGTTTGTGTCATTGTGAAGTAATCCTAAGGCGGCAGCAGCGAGTAAACCGGAAACTGCCGATGGTTGGATTTCGATGCACTGAAAGAGAAGCGTTTTTACATCGTCAACTCCTTGGAACATACTGGCCATGGCTGCCATCGCACATAAAACGTGGGCCTTCTGTGAACCAGAATCAGCGAACCATTGCAGAACAACTTCGTAGGTGGAATAAGATTCCTCGTAACGTTCGGCTGTTGAAGAGAATTTTAATTTTTGTAAATCTTTGAAAGTTAATATCAATTGTTCCTACAAAGAATTGCAATGCTATTGATTCTACAAAAATAAACTCTACACGGTTAAGGACGTTGGATCCAAGTTCTAATTTCAAAAGTCGATTTCCTAGTCTTACCCAACAAATATTATAACTAAATCTTTTTTTCGCTCTATAGCAGTACTTAATTTTTAAATAATTGTGTGCAGAGCGCGATAGTCTATAATTTCAGTATTTTTTGGGAAAAATGAAAAGTTAACATTTTGAATAAAACGAGAAAATAGAATTTTAAGGTTTGAACTTGGTCTAACGCCCTTAATACTACACTTATTTATTCTAATTTTAACTCTTTGCGGGCGTATTAAGTTTCTATATAGGCGTCATGCTGGTCGTCATTTTTGTAGAAAGATCATCGCCCAAAAAAATTATATCTTATTATTACCTACCTTTGAATAATGATAATGCCAGTTGACAATGAGATTTGAAACTGGGAGTTTGCACTTTGTGACATGTTTCAATAGATTCGATATACTTTTTAAGCACCATCATTACACGTGACATATTCACCAATACAGCATCCTTTTGTGCATCGTTATAAACATATTCCAGAGAGGCTGAAAATTGCTCTGCTGCGGATTTGTTAAGTTTTTGACGCTCTAGAAGAAGTCCATAAGCGTTATGTGCGTATGGATCACTCGGATAATGAACTGTAAAATGGGAAAAAGATTGATTAGTTTTAAAAATAATTTTTTTTTTATTGAATATTGAAATTCGCATTTTCTTGCTCATTCAGGAATTTCTAAATAATTAATACTCACTGATATATCGATGGATTTCATCCATTGCCACAGGTATAGCGTTCATATTTTGTATGCTGTATTCATACAAATCATCCTTCTTGGCTTCGGGATCTAAGAGTGTAGTCAAAACCCAGTGACAATATCCAAGAGCAGCTTGGCTATGATAGCCAAGTTGCGTAGCATGTCTGAATAAATCCATTGCCTCTTTCCTTGCTAATTTCTCTGCGATTATTCCTTGGCCGATCCAACTATTAACATACGCAGGATTTGCTCTCTGAGCCCAGGAAAACGCTTCATTGGCTTTATAAAAGTCTCCTGTCAAGCACATATATTTTACATAAAATATCTCCCAAAAATTCCAAATTTTATATTAAAAAATATGGATATTTTCAATAAAACAGCTGAAGAAAAAAATATACCTAAATGTAAATATAAAGAGCCTAAATTTGCCCACGATATGGCGTTATTTGCTTCCCCATCGATTGCAGTCACGAAACAATGTTGAGCAAGTGCATAGTTTTTTATCTCTTTGGTCATACAAATAACTCCAAGAAGATTCCAATGAATCCAAGACGATGGAGATAGTTTAATTGCTTCTTTCGCTGCCTGTTGACTCTTGATAGCTACGCTTTTGCGATTTAAGGAAAGATTAAATTTTAGATGTCCTAGGTAGCAACAGGCCAAGTCGTGCCAGAGAAGAGAAGAATCTTTTGAGAGGTGCAACGCTCGACAATAACATCTGCAATTTCAAAAAACATTTTATTATCAGCATCGTAACTATAACTTTGAAAGTGTTGGATTCAAGTTCTAACTTCAAAATTCGATTTCTTCATTTTACTTAATAAATATTATAACTGCATTTTTTTCGCTGTGTAAGGTTTCTTATTTTTCAAATAGAAGTACGTACACAGAGCGAACAAATTCTACTTTTAGTATTTTTTCTGTAAAGTGAAACGATTGAGTTTGTAGTTCAAATTTCGAATTCTTCTTTTTACGCAAAAAGTATTAATGTTAAACGTTTTTTCGCTCTATAGCTACACTTCTATTTAAAAAAAGAGCACATCTACAGAGCGATAAAAAATATCTTTTTTGTAAAGTTTGTTAAATAAAGTGAAGAATTCGAATTTTGAGGTAAAAACTTGAACCCAACATCCTTAATACTTAAAAGCAGATAGACAGAAAAATGAATTACTTTACTGCTAGAGAAAATATTTCCTCTCTCTTGATTATCACACTTTTCAGTGAGGTTTCTAATTTTATAATTCCTGGCACAACACTCAAAAAACAATAACATTCAGGCATAAATGCTATTTTGTAACAGGCATCACCAAACAGTTTCCATAGACATGAGAACTCACTACCCACTACAACCGCTTCCATTAAGTTATGTACTGCTTCCTGAATATTATCTCTCGCTCGTCCGAGTTGTTGGTTCACAGTCTTCTCATTAGCAAGACCTAAATAAGTTTCGGCCAAACCTTTCAGAGCGGGTAAGTAATTTTCGTCTTGAGCCAATACAGTTTTAAAATTTTCTATCGCCGTGGTGTATTGGCCTAACAGCTGAAACAAATTGTTTTTATTGGTACCGTTTCTTATTAAAATTAAAGAGACAAGAAGGGCGAACTGACCAACTTGATGTTCGCCAGTTGAATTAAAGGATAAAAAGATTCGGGATTCAATTCAGAAGCACGTTCGTAAGATCTTAAGGCACACACGTGTGCTCCTCGAGCTAAATAAGCATCTGCTAAACATTCCCACGAGTGACTGCAGAAAATAAATTTTTGGTTACATTAGTAATTTTCTAAAAGGCTGTGGCTAGTCGACCAGCTTTTGAGAATGAATAGCGAAATCTTACAAATTTGATTGGCTAAATTTGAAAGGGGAAAGAGAATTTTTCCGTCCCGCCAGTGCTATTCGTCGAAAAAGCTGGACGAATAAACATTTAATAAGAGAAAAATATGGAATTTTTACTTGTCATTTGGATCTATTCTAATCGCACTCCGCAAAGCGTGAATTGATTGTGAAACTTCCTTGCGATCAAGTAGTTGCAGTCCCAATTGAAGCCAAGCCCATTTGGGGCCAGTGCCGTGTGCGGTTAATTTCTGCAGAAGTTGCAAATTAGCATCCTACAAAAAAGAAGTACTTCGTAAATGATTAGAACCACTTGGTAATCTATTGATAAAATAAATTGTCTATTTGATACTTTATACAATGATTCCAAACTCACGCTGCTTTTCAGAAGTCTGTAAGCCGTGCTTAAACCGATTCCAGCTTCTTCTGAATTGGAATTAATCTGCAAAGCCTTTTCATAACATTTTCTCGCTCGCTCAACATCATTCCCGTGTTCTCTGTAATAGTCACCAAGATACACAAAACACTCCCAGTTGTAAGGATCGGCATGAATTCCCTTTAAAAATGCCATTAGGCTGTGTCCAAAATCAGACATTTCCCAGTGGATCTTTCCTAGAGTCAACCATGCTTCAGACGTTTCTAAAGCAGAACCGAGAACATCAGCTGCTTCCTCTAAATTGTGCTGATTTTTCAAGTGAATCGCTTTTAGTACCGCTGCTTCTGTTTTAGTTTCTAATTCGTTGCTTAATTTGTCGAGTATGTCCTGAGCTTTGGAATCGTTCAGGTTCACATAAGAACGAGCGAGAAGCAATTGTCGTTTCGTAGATGACTCAGGTAACAACTATTTTAAAATTACAATATATGATAAATACATAACTTTATAATTTATAATAATTTATATATTTCTTTAGATAAAGAGACCTTACTTCGTTACATTTTCTCACAGCATATTCCCATTTCTGCTTGTTAGAACTCTTAGCTAAAGCTTCTGTGAAAACTAGATTAATTTTGTGCTGCAGATTATTATGAGCATTATCCTGCAATAGTTTTTGAGCATTCAGAATAGCATTTTCAGCCTCTTCCCAACAACAAAGTTTTAAATTGATTTCGCCTAAGAGAACCCAAGGATGGATCCACTTTGATTTTGAAGAAACTACGTATTTGAGAATGTTTCTTGATTCTAAGAGGCTACCAATATTATGAAGATGAACTCCTTTGGCCAAGAATGCAAGTTCTGATTCTGCATGCAATGCCAGTAAAGCCGAAAAAAAAGGTGAAATTTCTATTCCATCACAGTGACTATTGGAAATACTTTGCTCTGAATAAACTCGGCAAATCCATTCTAAAAGAAAAATTAAATACAGAATCGTATTAAAAAATATTTAAAAGCATATTCAAATTAATTAATTAATTATTTTATTAATATGTACGTATTATTTGATCATACCGAGTGGATAAATATCCTGAGTAAAATATTCGTGCATCTTCACAGCTTCCGTCAATAATAATGAAAGCTTATCCACTTTGTAAAGTATTCTTAAATATTTTTTGTAATACTCATGTTTGTTTGAAATGTCTCCTTCCTTAAGTATAGATAAAAGAATACTTTCTAGAAGAGACTCATGTTCACTTGGAAGTTTGGGATATTGTGTAAGGATTGAAACTAGAGTCGAATCAATCAGTTTTCTTCTCTCTTCATTCCAAGATTCATGCAATTGACGCAATTCAGAAATAACTGTGCACAATATTTTATCATCTTTTAGTTTTATCACAAACTTTTCGAGGTTGCTCAAAAAATGATCGACTTTGGCGGGATTACTGAAATTAAATTTCATTTTAATATTTTTTAATGATTAAGAAATATTTTTGCTTAAGGACATGTGGTAATTACCACGCCATATGAATAAATTTAAATTCGATTTCCTCATTTTAATCATCAAATATTATAATTAGATATTTTTTCGCTCTGTATACGTACTTATTTTAGAAATAGAAATATGTCTATAGAACGAAAAAAATTTTAGCTTGAATTCTTTTTCCTTAAAACGAGGAATTGAAATCTAATCTCAAAATTCATTCTCTTTATTAAAAAAAAAAAAAGTATTAAAATTATACATTTTTTCGCTCTGTGACACTTACTAATTTTTTAAATAGAATTATGCGTATAGAGAGAATAAAAAATCGAATTATAATATTTGATAAGTAAAAAGAAGAGATCGTCGAATTTCGATGTATTTAGAGCTTGGATCGAACACCCTTTTAAAGCTATAGTTAAAATTGATTTAAGGAAAGTATTTTAATACCTTTCCAGCTTCAGTAGCTTACAATACGCTGGAATTAATTCCATCCAATTTTGAGGAATATCCTCTTCTTTTTCATAAAAAGCAACGAGTCCTTGCCAAGCGAGAGGATTATCCGGCTGAATTGCAGTGGCTTTTTTAAGCGGCACGGGAGTTTGAGATTTAAGGTTTTCAACCTCTCGCATAGCAGCACCAAGTAAAACCAGAGCTCCATAATTAGTTTTCTCTTCCTTCAATATTTTCTTACACAACTTGACAGCGTCAGTGTATTCATTCTTTTTAAATAATTCACGTGCCTCTTTTAAAGCGGCTTTATTTTCTTTAGACATTGTAAACACCAAACAAGAGTGTGTCCTCTTAACGCGTTATTTAAGCAATTACGACTTTTTGAATAACAGCATGCAATGATTAATTACTTTGAAATTAAATCTCCAAATTCATCCCTTCAGTTTTGCAGATGTGCCACAAAATACGGAGAAAAATCGACTTCAAAAATCAAAAATCTCGAAAACACTTTGTCAAAATAAAGATGTGGAAAAAAACATATGTTTTGCGATTGCAGCGCCTTTTGCGTCAATCTCAGAAACTACATAACCAATTTTGAAATACATATGGAAATATTTAGCGTTTTCCCGATTTTTTTTATTAATTATAAGTTCCTTTAAAAGAAAATGTTTGTGAGGGGTATAAACTTTGGAAAATAATATATTATTTTGATTTCAATCATAGTTTTGTCCATTCATCCACTGTAAGTGTTAAATGTTAATTTAACTTGATTTAATTTCTGAAAATCAGGGTGGAGTCAATTGGATCGATGGAGAAAAAAGAAGGGGAAGGGACAAGCCACTCTTTCCGTAATATTTTGTGTTCGTGCTAGTAGTTTCTTAATTTTATTAACTTCTTTCGACTTTTCAATGAAATGCTCGGTTTTTAGTTAGTTTAGTGTGGTCTTTGTTCTCAAACTTACATTATAACGAAGTCACAATCTTTACGTTTTCAACAAATACAGCATTCACGCTGTAATTGCATTGATATGTATTTTGACAATAATAATCTCAAAAATGTACAATTATTAACATTTATTTTCTCGTGATTGTTTCTGGAGCAACTGAATTAAACTATTTTACTTCTCATTTGTCAGGTATGTGAATTTATAGAGTATGTATATATTAATTAATTCTTTTCGTTTCACATATTGGTTAGATTTTTGAAAGGAATCAATCGTCGCTCTTTTAATTTTTGCAAATGTCACATGATTTTTACTTTCTAATCACATGCAAATTTAATAAGGCTTTCTTGAGAATTTAATAGCATTTTAATAGCAAAATGAACAATTTTAAGTTGAAGAGGATTAAATAGATTAATAATTCTAGATTGAAACTAGATAGAAATAAACAATTTCCAATTTAAAAGCTTTTAAAATGATTCTGTAAGTTTACTTTATATTGTGAGCCTAAATAGGTCAACAATTTTAAATTGGAAGTGTTAAATTCTCATGTTTTCAGAATTTTTGTTCACATGACTGGAGAGGATACAGAACTTTGTGGCTTCGTGGACGCGAAGCTTCCGGGTAATAGAGGAATGAGTCAAAGAGTGAAAAAAAGATCATTGGCTTCGTGGAAAGCTTGGAAAAGACACTGGTGTGCTGTGAGAAAATTGAGCGTGGACCATGGTATCGAAGTTCTTTTGGATTGTAGTATTAGTAGTGGAAAATCTGTCGTACCAAATGAAAAAGACAACCGAATAAAAATTCCACCGAGTGCAATGATTTCTCGCACTGAATCCAAAACCAAGCAATTTTCATTTGGAATTTTTTCTCCCAATGAAAAAAAGCCGTTGCTCTATTTATCCGCGGCTTCCGAGACAGATACTCAGCGCTGGATGGCAAGTTTGCGGCAACTTTTGAGACCAAGAAAACATCGATTTATGGAAGGATCTTTCAGCATCTCTATTATTGATAATACACATTCCAGATCTTCTGGCCTAACAGGTACGATTTTTGAATCATTATAATAAAAATTTCTCATTAAAAAAATAAAAGGTTTATTTGCATATTGTTTATCTTTTCACAGGGCTTCACGGAGACTTGGTAGCAAGTAGCACAGGAGTGTTTATAAAAGACGCTCATTCAGGAGAAATAGTACAAAATTTCGAATGGAAGGAGTTCAGTCAATTCCATTTATGTACCGCCGGTCAACCTGAAGATGTGAAACGAATCTGTGTTATTCACACAACCAAAGAATTTCGAGGAGGTGTCGGTGAACTTCATATCTTTTGCTTGGAAGCCCAAAGGTTATTACAAGATTTTGTAACTCAGGGACGAGGTCCAAAGCACAAAATTTTTGTTCAAAGACCCTTAAGTCGTAGTGAAGGAGATCTCAGAATATCGATTTACAATGATGAAAATAATAGTGATAATACCAGCTTCCCGATTTCGAAGAGCAAGGTCGCTTCTAATTTATTAAATGCAGGACTTGGTTTGATTATGTCTTCGAAGTCAAGAACGAAGACCTATGCCCGGGCTGTAGATAACGTTTACGAAGCCGAGCCTGCGAGTGTTCCTAATTTTGTTGCCAGCTTCGACCAATTAGAAGAACCATGTCCAAGAAGAGTTTCGAATATTTCGATAGCTTCGGGCATTTACGAGGAGATTCTGGATGACGGAAAACCTGCCAAGAATATGACAATACCTTCCAACGTGTACGAGGATCCGGAGGATCTTATTTTTAATTCAAATACACTGAAACTGCAACCCCCACCATTACCACCGCGACATCGATGTGGATCAAATACTACGAGAAATGGAAGGTGAGCTGCAGTACTGTAGATTTTGATATTTTAAATATTCTTCTGCTTATATGTGTTCGAAATCTAGCCTCGAAATTCAGTTGTTTTATTTTACGCAGAAAATAATATATTATCTAATTAAAATATATGTTAAATAATTTCAAGAAATCTAAATTTGGGCTTCGAACTTAGATCCAGAATTGTTAATTTCGTATTTATTTTCTATGAAATTTCAGTCTCAGCGATGATGGGTTGGATTCTGAGGGAGGTACAAGATCTGATACCCCCAGTACTCAATATGACACAACACCTACACCCGAAGAAAAGGTAATAGGTCGACCTTTGATAGACACTTCTGATTACGTTCCAATGTCACCCCGTTTGAAAGATATTGTCTCATACAAATCAGAAGAAGCAGGCACGTCAGAAGAGGGAATTTATATGGTGATGCGATAAAATATTCCACGGTTATAGTTTCAATTTTCAGTTTCTAGGTTCTCACCAAGTTAATAATATTGTTAACTATCTCTCTAACGTTTTCCAACTACATCCGTCTCAAATAAGTGTAAATTTTTTACAACGAAAAAGAATCGCATCGGTGTAGATTTCTTTCCAAATTCTAAGTCAATTGTATCTTATACGCTCAGAGAATGTCTTACGAATGACAAATTAACGATCTGATATTTATTTATGACGATCCAACAGGAACAATATACTCAGTATTATATTTTGATAAATATAGGAAGATATTTGCGATAAAAAAAATATACCTGTGCGTTTAAAAAAGCCCAATATTCCACCATTTTTGAAGGAACTCTTTTTATAAATGCGTATTCCACAACATATTTGATACGAAGCGTACAAAATATTGTGATAATTCATTTTACACTGTCATGGAAAAGCTCAAAGCATCATGGTAATTTCATCTGATATTATCACTTTATACTAACTATTCATTGCCTTTGATGTGTGCCTCGGGCTTGTTAAAATTGAGCCGCGATATTAATTTAAACTTTAAAAACAAAGTCTTAAGTAAAAGCAAAATGCCGAATTTACATATCAACGTTCCTCAAAGTGATTTTTTATTTTTAATGAATCTCGGTAACTAATTATCATATGAAAATAATATCACTGGGATCGATCAACATTTATACGAAAATCAATATCAATAACTAAAAGGACTGATGTTTAATAATATCGTGACTCAATTTGAAGTCGTCATTGTTCTGTAGCGAATATTATTTTATGTGTGCGACGGTATACAAATTAAGTTTTGGTCGAAGGACTTAATAATTAAGCATCTGTAATGGGCATTTCGTGATAAACTTAGCATTATTATTCTTATTCATGTTCTTTATACATTACTATAAGGTAACATGAGGCTTAAAAATATATATCGTGTGTTCACATTTCGCTGGATAAAAAAAGGGCAGCAGAAATTTAGATTCAGCAGTATTTAATATTATAAGTGAAATCTGTTAAACAGTATTGTAAAATTTTGTTGGCTTTAAAAAAATCGATTGTTATAAAATTTTTTTGTCAAAGGAGTCAAGAAATCAAAATTAATATTTCAGCATTGATAATTAGAAATTAGTGTTGCAAAAAAATTTCTAGACTCTTGTTGATTAGCAAGTAGAAAATATTTAGCCTAAGTTGTAGTTTAATAGTAGTTTTTTTTTGTTTCTTTCTAACGCTGTCGTGTGCCAATCATTCCTTAAAAAATAATAAATATTTATCAGTTTTAAAAAGCAGTTTTGAAAGCAGGTTTATTTAATTAAATATCTAAAATTGGTATGAAAATAGAATCTTTTTCTGTGATACTATAAAATTCCACGTGTAGAAATTCTCAAAAACGTTACAAAGAACAAAAAAAAAATGAATTTGTGAAATACGAAAATTAGTTTGAATTAAAATAATATTGCGAGCGTTTAGTCAATTGCTTATCAAAGATATTTGGCGCTGGTTAATGTTAAAAAAGCAATCACAATTGTAAACAGCGAAAATTGAATGGCCTCTGCAGACCAAATTACATAAATATTATTTCATATGACATATATTATAATTATTATTCATACAACGCCTATAAAATATAAAACTGTTTTTGTCTCTTACATGCTCTTACATTATTCGACTTCTCTTTAATCAAATTCGTTCTTCCTCTTTCTGCTCGCATTTTGCATTGTAAAATTTCTAGCCTTTTTTTCGAATTCCCTAATATTAAACCTGAATTCTTCTGCTATCTCGGCCACAAGCGGATCATCCGGATTGGGATTTCCTAAAAGTAGTTGAACAGCCACCAATAAATTTTCCAAGGTAATGGTGGGCTTCCAACTGCCCGAAGGTGGCATCTTTAGAAGATCCATGCAAATAAGTCCGTTGTTGTCTATATTTGGATGATAGACCGGTGTTATGAATTTTATACGCGGCGGTTCAAACGGATATCTCGTGGGCAAGACAACCTCCAGTTGAAATAATCCTCCTTCATAAGGAGATCCATGCGGTCCCATAATTGATGCACTTAAAACATCCATGTTATCGTTTACAGGGTAGCAACTTATCCCCTCGGGTGGTTTTTCCAGGAATTGAGCTAATTCCTTTTTTAGACGGAATCCCATTCCCTTATTCTTTGACATCCTTTACCTCCAATCTAGAGCAGGTAAAATATTTCCTGAGGATTAAGTAGTTATATTATGTTTTGTTTGCATTAATAAATACCCTATTGAAAAACTCATCGAGGAAATCGTCGTGTTATTTTCGAACGGGGAAATCACGAGGAAATCCGTGAGGATTTTCGAATTCCTCGAGGAAACCCGCGAGTCAGAGAATTAATAAGCGGAATTCCTCGAGGAATTTGAAAATCCTCACGGATTTCCTCGTGATTTCCCCGTCCTAAAAAAATAACACGATGATTTCCTCGAGGATTTTTTCAATTAGGAGTAGAAGAATATTTACTTCGGAATTTAATTGAGAAAAATATATATAACCTCAGCTTCTGAATGAACATTTTTCGTATCTTATGCAAATTTGTACAGAATTTTTTATTTTTACAAAATAGAAACTTTAATATATCAACATATATGAGATTTTAACAAATGTTACTTTCTTGAAAATGCGAAACCGGCAACAACAAGCAACAGGTGATAATATGATGTATATATGGTCTAACCTTAAAATTCAATTATAAATAATATATGTATATAAAATGATGAAGAATACTTACAGATGAAAAAATATGTTTATGTCAAAGGTTAACACAGATATTTGACAATCTTCATTTATTGACTTCGAAAATTAACAAATTAGTAACACCGCTGCCATGATCCATGAGCATGACAGCCGTAATAATATTTTTGGCATTTTTGCCGTAACAAAGGGTATGTGGTAATTATCATATGAGTAAATTCAGATTGCCCGCGTTTTTTACAAGTTTTACTGTTTCAATAATACTTCAATACTACAATAATACCATAATACTTAAATAATAGTACACTGCCGTAAAGAACGTGAACACGGACGTGTGTGCACTATAATTTTTTGTAAATTAAAAACTGTGATCAAAAACCTGGGTAATCATATTTTCCTCATATGATAATTATAGAATTAACAGAACGCTGAATTATCCTTGGATGATAAACATGATTTTTGTTCGGTTGGTATCAAAACAGTGATCGACAGTAATTGACAGTGAAACAGAAATGCTGCCATTGGTCAAAATTTGGCGCGCGATTTAAAATCGAATTAATTTACTGACAGTGTGCTGTACTCAAGTCCAACTTATCTCTGTTTAGATTTTGGAACTCGAATTTGTCCAGTTGCAAATTTCATTTTTAAAATACCACGTTCTTTGCAGTTCACCTGCTATCTTTACAAATTCGATTTGACACATTTACAACTTGAGAATTTTCGTAAAAAATAATATGGTTCGGGGCACCAAATTCTAAAGCTACGGTGTTGATTTTAGACCTGTCGCGACCGTGTGTAGGAGTAGTTGAATGTGTGTGAGTGTAAGATAGTATTGTGTATAGTTGTGCGGTTGGTTGTAGCAATCGTGATATAGGCTATAGCGACTAGTGGCCATAGTCACTGTCACTTATAACTAGTGTAGGCTATAAGTAGGGAGACCCGGGTGTCGAGGAAACCGTCCTTATTATGAATAGTTTCTCCTGCAGTGATACCATTCATTAATTTTGCAAATAGTGTTTTCGCCGGGGGGGAAAAGTGTCTTTTTCAGCTTCACGGGGCAGGTGAAAAATCAAATTGTGATATATGTGACACGCAAAAGAACGAACGCCATCGCACAAGCAGGTAGGAAACTCCAACTACAGGCAGGTATTTTGGGCGTTGACCGTTCGCCACGACGTGAGGGAGTCTTGATTAACGTGATAATTATACAAATTCTTGTCAAAATTCATCCCTAAAACTCGATCATGTCTCGCTGCCAATTTAAGCTTCGTAAACAAAAGATAAGCACGCGATTCGTTGAATCAACAATTCACCAGCGCGGTAGATCAAATTGATTAGAAGCTTAAGGGCGTCGGCGGCATGGTATTTTATCGAGTGAGATCACTTCAGAGACTGCTACTTAATATTCATTTTTGAAAATAAAAGCTGCACTTACTTTAGGATTGGAGTTTATTTTTATTTTTCATGGTGAAACTTACTGGAAAGTATTTTTAAGAGTATCTGTGTTGTTATTGTTCCAAAAACGTTCTCCAGATACTATATAACGGATTTTTGTATTCTAACAATTTTGATTTGAATGGAATGTTCGATCGTTTTCTACTTGAAAAAAGGGATCAGAATAATATAAACAAATTTAGAAGCTTCACGTGTGATTTATAAATGACAGTTTCATTTTGTGAGTTTTAGTTATGTTTATACTAAATTCAAAATGATATCTAAATATTAAAAAGAAAACGATATCAATTTAGAAACAAAAAGAATAGAAAAACGTTTATTTAGAAAGTATTTTAACGAGAAAGACGCCTAAAATTATATATTTATACAATGGATTATAATAATAGCTACCCACTTTAAAACTAGTTATTAATCGCTTTTTAAGTGTTATAATTATAATATATA
>JAUESH010000024.1:19247596-19267674 GCA_032275165.1 Synergus magnus
TATATATATATATTTATTTATTTATTTATTTATTTATTTATTTATTCTGGGTGTTCTAAAAGAAGAACAGCCTTTTATTATTTGCCAAGTAGACATTTTATTTAAATTACTCTTCTTTCATTTATTTACAGTTTATTTCAAGTATCTAACTCCAATTTCCAACGTTTTTCCAAAATTTTTTTTAAAAACAAATGAATTATAATAATGAAGCTAAGAATCTCGCCAGCTTAAAATGTTTCTGGTTAAAAAAATTTCAGTTGTCATTACGATGAGTTACTATACGTATGCGTAATACATGTACATGAATGAGTCATGTTTCATTAAGTAGGGGAACAGAATCCATTGAATGTTTTGTCATTAAAATCTCCAAGTAAACTATTGAATCTGTCCTTTTTACAATTAAATATCTTTATTGTTTTTAAATGATCAACTTCTTTTCTTTTTAATAATTCTTTTTTTAATAATGTGCAACATAAAAACTGCAATTTTAATAATAAATGTGAATGACCCTAAAATGAATAATTGAATATATGTAATCAAGTTTACAATGAGTAATAAATAATGCAAAATATAAAAGAATAAATAAAATTGTTTTTAAAAATCGTTATTTCTAATTTTATTATTATTTTCTTTTTTAGAAAAATGTGGGTCATAATCTGTTTGGCACTAATTTTGGCAACCGGTGAGGCCCAATTTTCGGACACACCAACTTGGTCTCAAGATCGATTCGATCAAGGCGATACGTCAACTCGGCAACCCTGGGGCAGATTTGACGAAAGAGATCCGAATTCTGGATTCAGTTACAGACCAGGTAGTCAAGACTGGGACCCGAATTCGGGTTCGAATTATAGACCAGGAGGTCAAGACTGGGACCCAAATACAGGAACAAATTATAGACCAGGAGGTCAGGATTGGGACTCAAATTTGGGAACGAATTATAGAGGCTCTGGAAATCAGGATCCTAATTCCGGCTTTAGTTATCGGGGAAATCAAGACAGAGAACAAGGTTTCGGATTTGGTTACAATAGAAATCCCGTAACCTCAGATTCTAATAATCCTAGTTATGGAGGAGGATTCAGAACTACTGGATTTCAGGGAGATAATGTCATCATCAGAGAGGCGTAAGTAAAAGATTAAAATAGGAGTCTACGAAACGAAATTTATAAAATTCAAGTTTACAATAGTAATAATAATATTAATAATAATAATATTCGAATTGATTTAAATTTACAGAACGTACTTCATAGTCGCCTCCCGAATGGTAAGACCCGGTCAAGTCTATCGAGTGGCAGTGAACGTACTTCACAGTCCCTTGCCAATGATGGTTCGTACGTCGATTCAAAGAAACGGCGTTGAACTCTCAGCGGATCACCAGGAAGTAAAAGAAGGAATTCCGGAAACCTTGATGCTTCGAATTCCATCTACTTCTGTGAAAGGTGATTTTAAACTTCGTGTCGAAGGATTGTACAACACTTTAACAGGTGGCCAAGCCTTTCTGAATGAAACTCGACTGGTATTTTCTCAAAGATCGATGACGATCTTTATTCAAATGGACAAACCTGTCTATATGCAGGGGCAAACAGTTCGTTTCCGAACAATACCAATAAACACAGAATTGAAGGCTTTCAACAATCCCGTTGATGTTTATGTACTTGACCCCCAGAGAAGAATTATGCGTCGTTGGCTGAGCAGACAGAGTAACTTGGGAACGGTCTCCTTAAATTATGAGTTATCTGATCAACCTGTGTTTGGAAACTGGTCAATTCAAGTCATTGCTCAGGGTCAAATAGAAGAAAAAACTTTCCTTGTAGAAGAATACTATCAGACTCGATTTGAAGTCAACGTGACGATGCCGGCTTTCTTTTTCGATACCGATCCATACATTTATGGAATTGTACAGGCGAATTATACTTCTGGAGCACCAGTCAAGGGAAACCTTACTTTGAAAGCTAGTGTTAGGCCCCTTAATAGAAACTATGCTAGCACTACTTCACAACAATTTGATGTTCAAGAGAGATACTTCGATTTCGATGAACACTATCCTTCATGGTTTAAAGTTCCGAATCAGTATTATGATGATGTTGGACATCGGGTGCCTGTTCTTAGATTCTTCAACGGTACTTTCAGGTAAATATTTGAGACTGTAGCCAGGATCTCTGCCAAATAAATAGTTGAAATATTTTTTACTCGAAAAATTACCAACAACATAAGATTTAACTCCCCTCTTGAACCTTAGTTTCAGATACCCCATGAGAGAATTACCGATGCCGTCTGCCTCGGGTATTGACGGAATGGAAATAATTGTAACAGCAACAGTAGGAGAGAGATTTTTAGAAGAAATCATAGTCGGCTATTCCTCAGCCCGAATTTATAACTCCAGCGTCAAAGTTAATTTCTTCGGAGGTTCTCCGCAGATTTTCAAGCCCGCAATGCCCTTCTCTTTGAACCTTGTCGCTTCTTTCCATGACGGATCTGCTCTACGGGAAACTCAACTTTGGGGTGCCAGAATGGATATTCGTGCTGACGTTGAAATGAGAACAGGTGGCCGTAGATCTCTGGATAACAAATTGCTCAACCCATCTTCTGAGCACGGTGCAATTTGGTCCATGAAGGTAGATCTAAGAAAAGAACTTGGTCTCAGTGACAATCCGCAGCGAGCTCAACAAGTTCTCAACGATGTAATTTCCATGAAAGTTTATGCAGTTCTAACAGACGGAGAAGGTCATACAGCACATTCGGAACTTCTTCTTTTGGCTCACGAGTCACCGAATCAGAGGCATATCAAGGTTTCGACCTCCACTGACAAGCCGAAAGTTGGGGAATACCTGGTGCTTCATGTCCAGACGAATTTCTACATTGATACATTCAATTATATCATCATGTCAAAAGGAATTATTCTATTGAACGGACAAGAATATATGCAACACAATATAAGAACCTTCGCTGTTCCCTTGAGTCCAGAAATGGCTCCAGTAGCCACGGCAGTTGTCTACTATGTTGGTCGTTACGGTGAAGTGATCGCTGATTCACTGACATTCCCGGTTAATGGAATTTCGAGGAACAACTTTACTGTTTTTATTAATAATAGAAAGGCGAGAACAGGAGAAAATGTAGAAATTGCTATCTATGGAGAACCTGGTGCATATGTAGCTCTTTCTGGAATTGATAGATCATTTTATACTATGCAAGCTGGCAACGAATTGACCTACGCAAACGTAATTTCAAAAATGGCCCACTTCGACGAAGAAACTAATGGTAAGCATTTTTGATAATTATATTACACCTCTTTCTAAATAGGCCAGGTGCCAGAACTTTTGTCATGTAAAAAATACAAATAAAAGATTTTGTGTTTTTTAAAACTTTCATTTTGGTATCCTAAAAAATATATATTGAGTTTTCCAGCTTCGCGAAAGTAGGAATTGGCAGCATTGATTGAGAAAGGTCCCCAATCATGTTTAGATCGAGTTTTATCGAAAAATTCTTAAAATATGCTGGAAAACTTAATATGTTTCTTAGGATACCCTGATGAAGGTCATAATGCCATAAAATCTTTTGTTTGTATTTTTTTCACAACAAAAGTTTTCTACTGGCCTAAAACCAATTTCAAGAAACCGAAATTTATAAAAGCTTCTTTTCAATAGGTACCCACTCCCACACCTGGCTCTTCCACGATGGTGACCCAGATGAGGTTGTCTACTTCCCTTCCTCCAGTTTCGGAATCGACGTCAACCGCACCTTTGAATACGTCGGCCTCGTCGTCTTCACAGATGCGATCGTATACCGCAAACCAGAAATCTGCAATCGCACTCTCGGTTTCGGTGAATGTCTAAACGGTCGCTGTTACCGCCTAGAAAAAAAATGCGACGGTATATTTGACTGCGAGGACGGAACCGACGAAGCTCGATGCATATCCGGGAACTTTACGGATATCACCGAATTCCGTAAATTCCGCTTTAATCGTATCCAACGGCAATATGACAACGTTTGGCTTTGGAAGGACGTCAATATCGGTCCCCATGGTCGTCAAGTCTTCAATATCGACGTTCCTCGACGTCCCGTCCACTGGATGGTCACCGCCTTCAGCGTCAGTCCCAGTGTCGGTTTCGGGATGCTACCTAAGGCTTTAGATTACATTGGTGTCCTTCCATTCTTCATCAATGTTGAAATGCCCACCCGAAGCAAACAAGGAGAACAAATTGGTGTCAGGGTATCTGTATTTAACTACTTGGAAACCAACATCGAAGCCATTGTAGTCTTGAGCGGCTCAAAGGACTACAAATTCGTTCACGTTGAAGAAAATGGATTCGTCCAATCCTACAAACCTCGTACTTCTTTCGGCGAACACCAGTTTTTTATCTGGATTAAAGCACAGGACGTTGCCATCGTTTATCTTCCTATAGTTCCCGTTAGACTCGGAGAGATCAAAATCCATATCTATGCCAACGCCTTAATCGGTAGTGATTCTGTCACTCGAACCCTTTTCGTCGAAGCAGATGGACTGCCACAATATCGTCACGAATCTGTCCTTTTGGATCTTAGCAACAGAGCCTATGTTTTCCAGTACATGCACGTCAATATCACCGAGACACCAATTATTCCTTATCAGGAAGAACGTTACTACATCTTCGGTTCAAACAAAGCCACAATCAGTATCGTGGGAGATGTGGTCGGACCCATTTTCCCAACAATGCCAGTGAATGCGACGAGTTTGATAAAATTACCAATGGATTGTGCAGAGCAGAACATGTTCAATTTTGCAGCTCATTTGTACACAACCCTCCATATGAGAGGTGTCAATCTAAGAAATAGAACTCAGGAGAAAATCAGTTTCCATTACATGAACATCATGTATCAGAAGCAGATTTCTTTCATGAATCCTGATGGTTCATTTAGCCTTTTCCGCAGTGACTGGAATCAGTCTTCTCCAAGCGTTTGGCTCACTGCCTACACCATTCATGTTTTCCAAGAAGCTGCGAGTAATTACGAGTACGAGAATTATTTATACATTGATCCAGAAGTGATTTCAAAATCCGTAGTGTGGCTGTTGCAGCACCAAACGGAAGAGGGTTCGTTTTATGAAGTTAGTTGGCTCCCGGACAGAAAAATGAACACAACTTATCACGATGAAGGCATAAATCGCTACAGAAACATTTCTCTCACAGCCCATGTTTTAATAACTTTGACAAGTGTCAAAGATCTTCCACATGGATTGGGAACGAGAGTTTCTTTGGCTGCGGATAATGCTGCCAGATGGCTGGAAACGAAACTTACGTATTTGCAAAATTATGGACAACCATATGAGGTTGCTATAGTGGCTTATGCTCTGCAACAAAAAGCTTCGAGTAGGCTGGAATTTGCCTTTGAGATTTTGAATAAACACGCGAGGATTGAAGGGGATTTGATGTACTGGGGAAGAGAAGCTGTACCACAGCCACCTTATAAAATTGAAAATCAGAAACCGTTTTTGCTGCCTCGTCTGCCTTATAAATATGATTCTGAGAATATCGAGACCACAGCCTATGCGCTGTTGTTGTATACAGCTAGGCAACAAGTCTTTTTGATTCAGCCAATCGTTAGGTGGTTGAACACGCAGAGATTAACGGATGGAGGTTGGGCTACAACTAGAGACACTGCTTGGGCGATGAAAGCTTTGATGCACTTCACACAGACTCAAAGATTGAGAGAAGTTTCTGAGCTGTCTGTTACCATTGAAGCGACCTCCTTGCCCGGAAAGACGAAGACGCTTCATGTTGATAAGAAGAACCTAGCTACGCTTCAGACTCTTGAGGTGAGCATTTTTCATTTTATTGCTTTTTAGGTAAAAAAAATCAACTCTTTTATTTGAATTGTTTTATTAAAAATGTGGTAACTTATTTTTTTTAGATACCTGAAGCTTGGGGAACTGTAAAAGTACAAGCCAATGGAGCAGGATATGCAATTTTACAAATGTCTGTTCAGTATAACGTCGACGTACAAAAATTCCAAACTATGCCACCAGTTAAAGCCTTCGATTTACGAACGAAAGCCAATTTCCACGGAAGAAATCAGTCTCACATATCTTACACCAGTTGTCAGAGGTCAATATTTTTTCCAATATTTATAATTACAAAAAAGTAAACTATGAGGTTTTCAATTTCAATTTAATGAAGTTTAATGTTTAATTATTGAAAATTTGAATTATCTCTTGCAGGTGGATAAATACGAACGAGTCTATGCGATCAGGAATGGCAGTTCTGGATGTTGCTGTACCAACAGGATATATAATTCAACAACAAAACCTCGATAGATATATCCGTTCAAGACGAATTCGAAATCTTCAAAGAGCTCGGTTTCTGGAACAAAAGGTACTCTTCTACTTCGATTATCTCGATGATGAGGAAACCTGTGTGGAATTCACTTTAGAGAGATGGTTTCCAGTTGCGAATATGTCCCGGTATCTTCCAATCCGAGTCTATGATTATTATGCACCTGGTACGTATAAAAAAGTCAAATAATAAAAGCTCTGATTTTCTACGGATTTAAAAAAAACCTGAAAAGAGCAGTTAGTTAACGTACAATTAATTTAATTTCAGAACGTTTCAACGAAACTATATTTGACGCGCTACCGACCTACATTCTCAACATTTGCGAAGTTTGCGGTAGTTCACAATGTCCATATTGTCCCATTTACAATTACGCAGTAATTCTAACATCACCAAGTTTCTTCACTATCTTCGCATCTCTAGTCGTCATCCTCACCAGGTATTTTAGATCGCAAGATTTTAGCGTAGGTTAAAAACATTTTCATTTTTTAGGAGAATATCACATTAAATTGCACAAGAAAAGCTATTTGTGAAAACAGAACACAAATCACTTCAAATTACAAAAAGAACTATACAACCTTTACTAATAAAGGTTGCAAAGACTATTAACAAATAGCGATTCTACTGTATTTTTGCACATTCTCAATAGCTTCTTTTTCTAAAAATGAGTTAAAAAATAAAAGATATGTATATAATCGGTGCCTTAAAAAGGCTCAAAGATCTGTTAAGAGTTACGATTATATTTTGTTAAATTGAATACTGACAGATTCAGTTGAATACTGAAAGTTTAAATTAATTATTAATGTGTCTATACACGAGTATATAATATCAAGAGATTATCAAAAGGAAAGAGAGAATGTGATATATTATAAATATATATATATATATATTTTTTTTTTTTCACATACAGTGAATGACTATTAATCGTAATGCAATTACGATTCTCCGCATCGACTTTTTCTTCCGTCCATTCATGTTTCTGTAGAATGATTCTGGAGAAAAATTTGAGAAAAATGCTATTATTAGATTATTACTATATTTACGAGAAAGGAGTCTTAGTGTTCGAAATTATACAACTGTGCCTTAATTTTTATGAATCTCGATTTTATATGGGGTATAAGTATGTGCTTTTAGAGACGAGAAGTACACTCTAGTATAAACGACACAAATCGAAAGTCTGTTCGTATAAAGCACAAAGTCATTATATCTGATACCGTTCAAGGCAAAACGCGTCTTTCTCCGTCTTTGACTTTTCGAGATATTTCGTAATTTCGTAATTCATTTCTTTTAAAACTTAATTTTAGATGTTTTATAAATGCATTTTAATAATTTACTTTGGATTCTTACAAGTTCAATTGAGTTATCAGACTTAAAAAACAAAATTCATTTTTTTTAAACTAAAATTAACCACACATTAGCAAACCAAAGCTTAAATTTTTTACGGTTTCTTATTTTAGAATTGAGTTTAAAATATTCAGCAAACGTAGTTTCCACTTTAGCTTAAGATTTCTTTTGAATATTTACATATATACTTTGAAATCGATCAATTTTTAAATCATATTTCTGAGTAGAGTTTTAATTGTTCAGAAGTTAGGAAATTGAATTGTTGCAGCGATCAAATGTAACTTAATGTTTAAGTACCAAGAGAATATTTTTGAAAAATGTCCGTCCAAACTTAAACTCGTAAGTCAGATAACTTAATAAAAATATTTGATTAGGTGTAGTTAGTGGAGCTGCTTTTTCTCAAATGAGCTTCTTAATGAGTTTGATCTGTTTACATATACACGATATTAAATCTAACGAGACTCTAAGGAGTGTTACCTTAAGATTTTATAAATATGTTGTAGAATAATAGTACAAATGTGAATTTTACTCTCACAGCTCCTTCAAATGACCTAATTTTTAGAAAGCCGTCCAAACGAAAATGTGTCTCGCGAGTAAAACCCTAATTTTATTTCTTGTATAATCGTCGATTTATATTTTTATAGCGACAAATATATGTACATTTTACCATTACTCATGCACAATCGTAGAGTAGATTCCTTTTTGTATGTTTTTTTTTTCTTTTGGAAAAATTACATACTGGTGAATCTCAATAAGTTTCAAGAATCTTGAAATAAGTTACTGCCTGTTTGTACAGCGTATAATATTAGCTTTTTACATAAATTAATCTGTACAGTTTACTTATTGCCGAAGATCGTTACCGGCCGTCATTTTTTATTGTAAGATAAATAATGGAAGTCATGATTAGACTGAACTGAATGAATTATTGGTTTATTAAAAAAATATGATTCTGAAAAATAGATTTTTTACTCTTGATTTTCACAAAGAAACTCGAAAAGATTTGAGTGCATTTTAAATTGTTAAATAATTAAAAATATCAGTTTAAGCCTTGATTAAGAGTGTCAGGCTTAAGTTCTGATCTCAAAATTAAATCTACTGATTTTACTCAACAATTATTAGGATTTGATGCCTTTTTATTGAAATAGAAGTGCGGCTATAAGGTGAAAAAATATTTAATATTAATCATTTTTCGTAAAACGAAGAGAGAAAAAATATCTAATTGTAATACTTGTTCAGTAATCGAATTTTGAAGCTAGCACTTGAATCCAACACCCTCAATTAAATGTAGGTTTTCTAAAGGAATTCTTAATGTTAATTGACTTGAACATATGTTCGTAATTTGTGTTCAGTAATTGAATTACAATGAATTAAAGAATTGTAATGAGAAAAAGTAGTTGGCTAATGATTTACTTCCGTCTGGTCAGATCTACATAGCTTTGTCTGATTATTTATTTCTATCTTTGTATATTTTTAAAATTGATAAAGATTTTTCGTGGTCCTTTAAAACTTCACATTTTTTACTCACTAATAATTATTTCATAGATTGCTTGTTGGCACAAATCATCTCATTATTGAAAGCAAAGGAAAACAGCATTTAACGATCGTTAAACATGTTTCTAAGTTTTATAACATTTGTAAAAATAAATGGTTGTACTAAGAAATTAAATATTGAATGATTTCGCCCAAAACCTTATTGATATTTTTTCATTATTTTAAGTTATACAATTTTCTGTAAGCTTTTTTTTTTGTTTCATTTAGTTTAAAAGTCGATAGTTGTAAAGCTAACAATGGGAAAATTCCATCCTGAAAAATAGTGATGAAAATGACCTTCTTTTGAGATTTCTTCGATTACTATATCACGATGTGAAGGTGAATTTTCTAGCGTGATGCGTGTGAAATATTGCAGCGTCATTATTTAATAAGTATTTGCTTTAAAATATGTCTATTGATTTATTGACGCCATACGGCGCACAATTTTTTTATATTTTCGAAAGCCTCTCAGCGTGAAGTGTTGAATATTTAATGATCCGTTAACCCACTTTATTTTCTTTGCAAATAATAATTTCCCATTAGTCCGACATTATATTAAGGAAATTACAATTCTTCACTTTATGTAACAAATATTAGAACTAGATATTTTTTCATTCTGAAATCACACGGTAATTGAAAAAGTATATCTACAGAGCAAAAATATATCTACATATTAAGTTTTGAATTCGAATCCAACACCCTTAAATTTATTAGGCTGAAGTTTCAGACGTTTACTAATACACGAATTTTTTTTTTTCTTCAAAGATTCTCACTATAAAAATTGTTTTATTTACAATAATTTTTTCATTGCAACAGAAAGCATGGGAAATTTTTTTGCAAACAATATTTTTAGTTGTTAATGAGCAATCATTCATAAAAAAAAAAAAAAATTCGTCTGAGTAGACGTCTGAAACTTCAACTCAATCTTATGTTTTTTAAATTTTTAACCGAAAATTTCAAATGCTTTAATCAACGGCTATCTTTTTAAAATGTTTTATTACTTCCGTTCTCATTTTATAAAATACATACCAGTCTTTATCTATGGGGTAAAGGAACTAGTTATCGATTGGAAACCACTTGTCGATGCGTTTGAGTTCTTTTAAATATAAAACTTTCGTTTTAGAAGCAATTTTTACTATTTTTATCTATTCATTATGAAAAAAAACAGTATAGTTGACACGTGTAATTATTTTTGTTACTTCACAGCTTACCCAAAATTACGACGAAATTAATTAGAAATTAGTTTTACCATTCCATAGTTTTATTATTCCGGAATTTGTATTCGAACCAAATAGTTTCATTTCGATCTAATCCGAAGAAAGTTTTCAATCCGAATTAATCCGAGACCCATTTAAATTCAATCCGAATGAATCTGGTCAATCCGAATTAATCAGAATTATTCCGAACTTACCGAATGATTCCGAAAAATTCGGATAAGTTCAGATTCATTGGTATTGACCAGATTAATTCGGATTCATTCGGATTGAAAGTTCTGAATGACTGGATTCATTCGGATTGACCGGAATCATTCGGATTGAAAGTTCGAATTAATTCTGATTAATTTGGATTGACCGGATTCATTCGGACTAAAAGCTCGGATTGATTTTGAATGGGTCTCGGATTAATTCGGATTGAAAACTTCCTTCGGATTAGATCGGAATGAAACTGTTTGGTTCGGATACAAATTCCGGATTGATTCTGAAAATTTCGGATTTGTTCAGAACACTCAAAAAAAAGTCTGGTTAAAATAACTAGAATTCTGGTTATTTTAATTAGAAAAAAGTGTTAAATATAGCCTAACTATTTATTCTGGTTAAAAGTATTATAAATTTCTGGTTGATCATATAGAAATTATATTCGGGCGTAAAATTATTACAAATTACAGTTACAGTTTCTATAAAAAAAATGTGTTTCTTCTGTCAACATTTTTTAATTAAAAAAAAAAAAACATCCAGGAACAAGAAACCGATTAGAAAATTTGAATCGGTCTGAGGCTTTAGTGAATATTCAAAAAGAATAAAAAAATGTTTGTTCAATCGGAGTTTTCTGATAAAACCATCTAATCTAATCTAAATTTTAGAATCCGATTGAATTACATCATTCCAATTCAGAAAGATGACTGTTAAATCTGCATTCTTAAACAAATCTAAAAAAAATCCAATTCATTAAAGCAATCGTTCAATCGTTTCTTTTTTCCGGGGTGAAGGGTGAAGAGGGTTTATAGGGCCAGCCCTGGTCACAAATTCAGGGTCGAGGCCAACGTGTACTTTAAAAAAAAATCAGTGTAGGAGTAATCTAATGTCTCTGCGGGAAGACCTGCCACCGCACCTTCGATGTAAGACATGCGTAAACTGGTTGTAACTTGTATGCATATGTACGATTGTATCAGGGTGGTGTCCCATGTGGGCGCAAAACGTAAAATGAATAGCCAATCAGAGAACACCTTTAGATTTCTGTCTTCTCAAAGGTGTTCTTTCATTGGATGTTCGTTTTACGCTTTGCGTTTTGCACATGGGACGGGGCCCTCAGAAATTGTGTGTATATACATATGTATGTATGAATGCATGTAGGACGTGACGAAAAGTCTCTGCATCGCCCTTGGAAAATGTGCATAAAGTGACATATATATAGCACACGCGGAACACTAGAAGAGTTTATGTATACATATATATGCAAACGATATAAATTGTATTTGTATAACAAGCCATAATTTTATGAAAGAGAAAAGCTATATACAATAAAATTACAAACGCAGCAGCAATAGTTGCTTGATGCTCATTGTTTATTGTTATACGCCTGTGCGCCTACATGTGCATGTCTGTGTTTGTAACCTAACTCGTAAGTGCGGCGGCTTTCAAGTTTCAGAATTCAGTCAGTCAGATACCGCCAGTGCCGTTAAATCGTAATCCTCTCGATCACCACTCGACGATTTTATCTGATTTTATGAAAAGAAAAAAGTTGTAAAAGTGCACTTCGCACATATTTCAGTGTCACCAACATTAATACTACAAAAATTCACTATAAAAAATACCTACTCGACCTTCTCTGTGATGAAAATGAATATTTTAACGTGTTCAAGAGAGAATCTTATAAAAAGATGATGTTTGACCGGAAAAACCAGTTAATGGGCTGTTTTAGTGTGTTGAAACAAATTCCGTAAGATACTTTTCATGACACATCTTACTCTTAAAAGTTTTCACGATTTTCTCAGTTTCTCAGTTCTAAAATTTAATGATTCAAGGAAGGAATTATTTCTCAATTTTTGACAGTTATAACTTCAAGTAAACAATAAGGCAAGTAAATTATCCATTTTTAAACAAAATAAAGCATTCTAAATTTTTTTTTATTCATCACATTTGATTTATAATATCTTATATCTAAGACTTTTTAAATGTAGCGAATTTTTAAAACTTGTTAATTTATTATATACCTAATGTATATAAATACGAATTGACTTCATATTTATGTAACTTTGTATAATGGATATCGAGATTTAGTTTTTTCTGCTTTAGAGAGATTATTAAAGTAAATATTATTAATTCAATTTCTAACCTCAAAATTAGAATAACTTCATTTTACTTAACAAATATTATAATTAGATACCTTTTCAGTCTGTAGTGGTACTCACTTTTTAAATAAAAGTAGGCGTATAGAGCGAGAAAACGTATAATTGTATTACTTTGTGTGTAAAATGAAACAATTGAATCTCGAGGTTAGATTTCGAACCCTTTTTATCTATCCGATCGTGTTCGAAAATTGTCCGGATGATAGCAATTAACTGCTACTTCATCCGGATAATTTTCGAACACGACCGGATAGAATCCGGATGACAAAAACCGGATAACGTCCCGGACAATTCCGCATAAATTTCGGAATCCGGAATTTGTCCGAAATTATAATACATCCGAATATTGTCCGGTAGAATCCGAAAGGGGGCAAATTTATAAATTCGTATAAATTCTGGATTCAATTGGGCTCATTTCAGATTCGGGTTTTATCCCAGACAGAATTCGGACAAAAACAGATGAATTCCAGATTCCACTTTACACATAAATATAATGATTCATATTTAGTATAAAATTCGGACTGAATCGGACTCCTTTCGGATTCGAGTTTTATTCCAAAGGAAATCCGGACAAAAACCGATGAATTCCAGATTCCATTTTAGACATTTTAATTAATTTTTTAATTCGTATAAGTTCCGGACTGAATCGGACTCATTTCGGATTCGAGTTTTATTCCAAACGGAATTCGGTCAAAAACCGATGAATTCCAGATTTCACTTTTGACATAAAATTAATAAATTTTTTAATTCGTGTAAGTTCCGGACTGAATCGGATTCATTTCGGATTCATGTTTTATCCCTGACGGAATACGGAAGAAAGCGGAAGAATTTTAGATTTATCTTTAGATGAAAATAATTTCTGGTTCTTCATTGCTTATAAATTCCAGACAATTACGGATTGATTTCGGATTAAATTTTATTTCCGGATAGAAATCGAATAAAATCGGACAAACTGCGGAAAGATTCCGTCTAAAATCCGGATCTTTTCGGATTAATTTATCCGAAACTAATCCGGAATTGATCCGAAATTTTAGACAGGGAAGAAATCTCTCATTGTAATATTTGTTAAGTAAAATCAAAAATTGAATTTTAGAAGAATTTTTTAAAAGAAGAATCAATGTTTACAGTTAAATTAAAAGATTGTTAATCGAACTGGACAATATCACCTGTTACAATTTTTTATTTTAAATTTCTTCTATTCCCAGCGACAGTTTTAATTGTGCACTGTTGCATAGAAATAAAACGTAGTATTGTATAATTCTTATTATTTTTTACAGGTCTTGAAATGCTGGAAAATCTATTTATAGATATTCCTTAAGTAGTTAGTCTCAAAACTCAATGAACTGAAAATATGATGCGGATATTAAACAGAAGCTGACATAGAACTCTAAAGATCAATGCACGAGATAAATATGATGCAATCCTTATGATGATACATCTCAATTGTCGAGAAAGAATCACGCATCCAGTACGAAGCTTTTTGTTTCAACTATGTACTCTTGAATCATTGGAACGATGAATGGACTGAAAGATATTTTTGGAATCATCCGCAACAAAGTGACCTTCAAGAGAAAGGGGAGATTCAACAATATTTTTAGAAGACTTTCCTAGAAGAGTTTAGAAAAATTTAAAAGAGTTTCATAAATTATGTGAAACAACTGAAAGTATTTTTGACTAACTACGTTTAAGCTAAGTGCTAATACCATTTTTTATGGAGTCCAAGTCAAGTTTAATTCTGTAAAAATGTTTCCCTTGACTTCCGTATTCCATCGAGTTACCTTTTCGGTTGTGGCACTCCTGTTACTATATTTCTTAGTCATGGACATTATGTTATATTCTCGAGTGCATAATTACTCTATTAAGCCCAACGATAATAAGCCACAATACGAAGGATGGATCCCATGTTCTTTTGATCCTCTATGCGTGGTGACCGTGAAAGGCCTAATGTTAGATCATCCTAATTATTACCTACTTAGTCCACTTGCCGCTATTGTAAATCAGGCGATTGGAATCAGCGATTGCAAGTGGATTTCACCCAATCTTATTAGCGGATTCCATGTGTTGGTAGCTATTGCAGCTGGAAAATGTGCCTCAAGTGATTCCCTTTCAGAAAGACGCCTCGCCGTATTACTTTTTGAAGTTAGAACCTGGTTAGATGATTTGGATGGTCACGTAGCTAGAAAGAGGAAACACATCGACGGAGAACATTCGGATGTTGGATCGATTGGATATTTCGTTGATGGAATTTGCGATGCGCTTGGATGCATAGCCTTGATGATTGGAATTGTCTGCCACTTTAAGAGAAATCCACCAGGAAGAGGCTATGAGAAACTTCACAATGTTTTGCCTCTCGTGGAGGGTCGAGAAATTGACCCAGAGACTATTTATAGAAGACGAAGACATCGGAACGTGATTTGGACAGTGATCCTCTTTGTTGGGTACCTTTTATGCAGTAGTATCGGCTGGAATCGGTATATTTCTCTCTTTCAAGATTTATTAGAGAACGACACAGTTTCGTCTTCCATTTCTAAAGATGAACTGTTTGCTAGACAAGCGAAAGTTATAGAGTCTAGTTCCTTTTGGGCGATGTCGACAGCCTGGAAGCTGATCAATTTTCATATTGCTGTAGACTGTATGCTTTTGGCCATGTTCCTAGACAGACTCTGGGAATATATGAGAACATTGCGCTGGCTTGGATACATAGTTGTCCTCGTGGTTATCTACTTTACCGAGTTCCACTTCCTTGAATCATATGCCTTTATTCGAGGAACTGCCGCGACTTCTAATCTTTTGACATCAGAAATTTTCTACACGTGGAATAAGACGAGTGCTCAATAATGATAGTCAAGTGAGTCTTTGAAATAAAAAGTTTTTAAGAGGGATTGGATCAAATTATATTCGCCTATATATTTTTATTTTTCTTCAGATATCACTTTTTGAAGTACATATTCGCAAATTTAAGTAAAGCTACTTAATTTCCATAAAACATGTGTCTGAGAAAGTAAATGTAGACCAGTATTAAATATTATTTCACGGTATTTTATAATATATGTATATAAAAATCCGTGATCATGAGATCTCTTAAGCATACATTCCATATTAGAAGAGAATAATTTATAAATATTTTTAATAGATAACAACTTATGTGATCCATTCCCTTAAAAAATGTATAAAATGATTTAACTCAAAGGATAATTCTACGTTTTTACATCACTTCGCAGCTTAAGTTTAAATAAACATATTTTTGGATGTAGATTTGGACTTAGATTGTACTTAGAATTTCTTATTAATTAGAAAATTTTCAAGAACGATTGAAAAGGAAAGTGTCCTTATCTTACATTCTGACGACATAATAATCGATGAAACCAAATTAAAAATAGAGACTGCAGGTAATAATAGATGTTTATAGATTAAGATAATATATAGGTTTAAAACAAAATAATAAGGGTTCCGCAATTTGGTACATAAAATTAAAAAACGAATTTATATATATAGAATTGTGTGATAATCTAGCCCTAAGTGAGGACTTATTTAAATAATACAAAACGTCCAATGAAGAAACTAAGCATAATATTTGAAGAGTTATTAATCCTTAGATTCAAATTTTCAAATTCAAGGAAATAGCTCTAGAATAAGTTTTAGAATATAAATCCAAAAAATATGCAATTCACATCACAAAAATAATGAACTGTGAATAAATAGTTTAAGAATGTTTTAGATAATTAAAAAGTTAAAAGGAACGTTTTAAAGATTCTTAAGGATTATAGTACCTGAGTCACAACGACTAACAGAATATTTGTGTTTCCATGCTTTGTTGAAATTTATATTTGAGTGTCCGAGATGAATTTTTTTTTTGAAGAATTTAAAAGAATACTTTATCTGTCAATCTATATGTTCTGTATTTTTTAACACAAATTATTGTTTTCGAAAAAACCCAAAGAACCGAAAATATAATAAATTAGTCCCGTGTTCCGCGTATCACTCTCTTAAGGTCATGTATAAGTCACGTGACTTGGCGCTTGTAACCGTATTTCAAGTTTTCAAGCAACACATTAGAAAACTAACAATTAAAATTAATTGTTCGTAGCAGATAAATGTAAAGAAAACCATAAGGAACGTTTATCTACTGGCTAAAATGAATTTTCTCTATTTGTTTTCAACTGAGGTGCCTGAAAAAATGAAAGCCGGTAAAGTAGGAATCGAATAAGTAATATACATGGCCTTAAGGGTGTTTGATCCAACTTCTGACATCAAAATTCGATTTTTTCATTTTACTTAACAGATATTATAATGAGATATTTTTTCGCTCTATAGCCACACTTTAATTTTGAAAAAGAGTATGTCCCCAGAGCGAAATTATATCTAGTTACAATATTTGTTGAGTGAAATGAAGAAATTGAATTTTGAGATTAGCGCTTGGGCCCAATATTTTAAAAAATAAGCAGCTTACATTTTTCCGCCGTTTATATTTATAATATCAATATGTATATCTAAACTATATGCACAAGACTGATGCGAGTACAGAATTTTATATCTTCTAATATTTCTTCCTACTTTTTAAGCATAAAAAAGTATTATAATCTTTAAAATGTGTTATTGCCCACATCGAAAAAAAGCGAAATTATATAATGTTGCAGTGATGATAGTCTTCTTTACACTGTTGATTATGCTTAATTATTTAATATTTATGTAATAGCACAGACAAGGGCGGATCCAGAAACTGAATTTGGGCGATCGCCCATATCGCCCTACCGTGGATCCGCGCCTGGAGGAAATAAGCAGAATAAACCCAAGTGAATCTACTTTAGTTCTTTTTTTTCTTATTCTATTTTATAAGTACCTAAGAATTCATTCTAATGATCAAGAAATCAACGATGTAAAAATAAATACAAACGCAGTTTGAATTCTGAAAAAAGTATTTACTTAATTCTCAATACCTTTACATATTGACACGAAAAGTTTTGCTTTCGTTTTTATTTTATTTTACACATTAATTAATATTTATTGAGTAGTCCTTGTAATAAGAATTTAATATATTTGACATTCATAGCTGATTTATTACGTTCTGAAAATTATGATTGTAGTCCCATTTGTGATGCGCACATCATACATATTTGAAATTAATCAAATTAATAGACGGCTGCAAATTACAAAATGATTCTACATATCTAAGTCCATAACATGAGAGTCCAACCCATTTAAGGGAATATCCTTGAATAATTGTACAGATGCTTGTTAGTATTTATCGTCCTTCAACTGTAGATAAAAAAGATAATTATTAGAAATACACGATCAAAATTCAATTTCCAATTAAAATTATATTTTTGAGATATCAGCAACAAATTATCACTGTAAAAAGAAAACTTACTGTAGGAGGTAAGACCTATTTCATCAGGTAATTTGGCAATATTAGCGTCTCAGAGTCTTCTGGCATGTCATAGTTGAATACAATGTTAACTCTTTCAATGTTCATTGCACGTCCAAACAAATTCGTGGCGACTAGAATTCTCTGAAAGACAATCAAGAAAACCAATTAATTTTCAATTTGTTTTTAAAATTTCCAACATAAATGGAAAATGAATTTTAAAAAATTTAGCCTGAAATAATTACCTTTTGGAAGTCTTTGAATTATTGTTGATACCGCGACAATCTTTCTTCTTGCGTCATTCCCCTGTGAATTCCAATGGCTGGGAAATTTTGGTCGGTCAAAAGTGTCGCGATAGCCATATATACATCTTTGTACAGACTTTACAAAGATTACAATCTCGAAATAACTTCTGATCTCAGTCTTAAATTTCTCTGCAATTCTGGAAATCTGAAAGGTAGATATCTGTACTGCATTTGCAGTTGTTCCTTCGCCTTGTTAAATTTTCTCCGAGAAAATGGAAGTTGTGCTGTCGCAGAACTTAAAACCTCTATAGTGATTTTACCATCGCTTCAATCTTTCCAGTTTCCATTGACTTATTTTCTTGACCAGTCGGTCTTTCGACAACTCTTCCAGATGCTCTTAAGACACTTTCAAAGGTCAGATCGTTCATAATTTTCGATAAATCTTCTTGCTACAATATATAATTTAAAGTATACATTTTTATGGTAAAATTTCTTTTATTGTCAATAAGAAATTAAAAAAAATGGTAGTTAATAAATTGAAATATTTACATTTTCTCCAATAATCAACTGAGTCGATCTATAACCATCACGTAAAATTATGAATTTTCCCAGCCTCTGGAATTCCAGCCATCTACAAAGTTCAAATTTTTCTCCTACATTTTCAATTCTAAGTTCTCCGCACGTCTGAGTTCTTTTCGAAAATTTGTTAACTGGTACGCTTCTTACTAAATGAGGAACTTCCTGACTCGCTAAATCGTGTGACTGTGAAACCTGGTGAAACTTTAAGGTGGAAAGACATAGTTATTTGTCTTTCAATCTGATTTGAAAAGAAAGAGATTTAATAATGTTAGAAACATTGTATTTAGCAATATACAAATTTGTAAATAATATCAAAAATTCATGAAAAACTTACCTTTAAAGTCGGAATTGTTCTTATATTATGATTTATTTAAAAATATTTTGCTCTTTGTAGACATAACCTCTGAATTACATCATTCTTAGCAAACATTTTTATGAGGTTTATGAGCTTCTCAAAGGTTCTTGAACGTCACCAAAACATCACATACTAATTGTCAACAATTGACAATATATGTAATGGCCAGGTATGTAATATGTAATGGCAAAATTAAATAAATGAATGGCAGATTCGGCAGATTCTTTGACACGCTTTGAAGACTTCCAACTCCCCACACTCACCAGTCCAGTCCAATAATGCACTTACGAATTTTATTTTTTTTAAACATATTCTTTCATTAAAATTTTCTTAACAAGTAATATTTACTTATTTATTAAATATGTATTTACACAGTGAAAAATGTTGTAAAAACAATTGCAATTCTTCAATTTTAAACACTTAGGAGCAGCGCGATATATCAGTAAGAATGGCATTTTCACATTTATTCGATACCAAATACCAGGCGATCATACCAGGAGAGCATGATACATGAAGAGGTATTCGCCGTTTAAAATATAAAAGACAAGTTTAAATTTCGCGCGAAAAAACAACGAATCATATGCCGAGTCCGGCGCATGCGCAGTTGAACGAGAGCTGCGTGCCACCTCCTCGCAATGTATGTTCGCCTGATATCAGGAGCTGTGAATTCGAGTTTATTCCCGTTTATTCTATGACAAAATCTAACAAGGCCGAGGAGCAAATACCAGGCGATCATATCAGGAGAGCATGATGCACGAAGAGGTATTCGCCGTTTAAAATATAAAAGACAAGT
>JAUESH010000024.1:19267774-19280504 GCA_032275165.1 Synergus magnus
TCTATCAGGATGGAGACAAATTTTGGAGAATGCCCGAATGTTACATTCCAGGTAGCACAATCAAGAATCTCCGGATCACCGATGCAGTCATCGATATGGTTAAAGAAGACGTCCAAATAAAGAACAGAGGACGAGGAGACATGAAAGCAGGCTGAGATGACCCAAATCAAAGAAGAGGTCTTCGAGGTATACAACCTTTCCTTTTTATACCCACAAAATTTATATAAAAATAAATTATATCATCAATTTATATAAAAATAAATTATATCATCAATTTATATAAAAATAAATTATATCATCAATTTATTTAAAATGAAGGTTTTTCTGTGATACTGTTCAAAATTCAATTCGTTTACTGTTTAATTCCTTGAATCGCTTTGAATATCAAAAAAAGGAAGACATTAGAATGACAACTGAGTAAAGATTATTTGACTTAGCCCCTACATCCGATTAATTTATGTATTATTTAGGGTTCAAATCAACTCTTCTTTACCGAGTTGTCATTATCTTTATCATGTTTTCAAATGTACTTCAAGCAAAAAAGTTAACTTATACGTAAAATTTGGTATAGGTACGTTTGGAGGCAGAGGTAGGGCACCACCTCTCGGTCGAGGAGTTAGTCCAGGCGGTGCCGGAGGAAATCAAGGGCAGATCCAGAAAGCTCATTATTTATTCTTAAGGTTTAGCTTATCACTTTTCTGCCTGTGATTTTGAAAATTATTAACTGTTTAAGCTAAAAAGGTAAGGAATAATCATTTTTTTTAAGCCACAATATACTTTTTTCGAAGCAATCTTTTAATATAGCAACATAGTCAGTCTTACAATAATAAGCCAAAAATACAATCTATATATCAAGCCGTAGGGAAACGTGCGAAAAGGCGTACTTTTTCCATCTTTACTCTACCTAGATCGCCTTTCTGGAATGCCAAAACTTTTCTACTAACTGCAGGTCAGAGTAAAACGTTCTCGAGCATCTCTCGTTGAAAAGCTACGGATTTTCGGCCACTTCCCTTCAATAAATTTTACAATTTTACACATAATTACTTCATAGTTATTACAGTTTCTTTTTTCGCAGACTAAAAGAGATCCGCGAATAGAATATCGGCTCCTTAAAAATAATTATATTGTAAAGTTATAGATTTGCTTTCTCGCGAGGGAAAGTGCATATTATATTGTAGTATGTGTAGTGATGATTCCAAATAAAAAAAGTAAATGAATGAAATTGCTCGTGAAAACGTCGCCTTACAATAAATGAATCAAATTAAAATGCAATAAATCATTTAAGATCTTCCTCCCGCCTGTTTTTAGCGAAACAAGTAAGAAGTCGTTCGTTTTTTCGGTATAAAATAACATTAAAAAATGAAGATTGCCGGAAAAACCTGAGGGGCTCTTAACTTTGGAATTGCCCCCCTCCTCCTCAACCAGACAATTCTTCAATCATTAAAATATACTTTTTTCGAAGCAATCTTATATTGAAGATATATTATAATATAATAGGTAGTTATTTCATAAAACATTTAAAGCCTTACGTAAAATATACAATATTCGTATGGTCTGAGTTTGTGTGAGTTTCCATGTAAGAGTGTGCGCGTGTATGTGCAATCTGTAAATCATGATTTTTTTTTCTGTGTATGCGATTTCACGTCTATTTCATTATGCTTATGTGCTTCGATATTCACGCTCCTTTTTTTACTGATACTTGCAGCGACGCGAGATTAATTCAAGACGCCGTTAAATATTCTTCGCCAGTTAATTTTAATTACATGTATAGTTCATTGAAATATAGGCTTCCCTGATGAAAAAAATAAAAATTCCCAAACGCTCCATTCTCCTCTTTTCGGAAAATTTAAGAAAATATACTCTCAATCTCACAAAAGACTGTTCTTCATCGAAGCTTCATTTTTTTTTGAGAGAAAAATGTATTTGCATTGTATTGTTTCTGTCTATTCAAAAGTTTCCGAAAGTCGGAGAATATTAGGGCATTTTTCTCATCAGGGTTGATATCAAACACTCAGTTTAGCTACTTAAAATTGTTCCACTGTTTCGGAGATATGCAATTTGCTTCTTACAGCTCGAATCATTGTCTGAAAGGATTGCACAAGTCTCTTTTCGAAAGTTAAAAGTTTGGCAGTATCTTAGTTTGGCCTCGAGTTTTTTCTCGTACAAGGATAATTATAAAAAATATAACATCTTAGCTAGTTTACTGTCACGTAAAGTACGAAAATTGCTGGATGATGGAATACTCAAAGCGAAAGAGAACTCGTAGCAATTGCATCTCAGAGCATGACCCTTCTGTCATCGAAAATTCGTTAATGTTCAGTATATCGTAGCAAAAGTATGAGGCCGTTTACAAATTCTATCTAAGTAGATACCTCGGATTCTCGATTTTCTCAAGTGAATCTACTAAGTCCTCTAGGATTAAAAAAAGGAAATATAAAAAGATCAACTCAATCACTTCGAGCATTCGAGAATCTACAATTGATCCTTTCCTAAATTATTCTTTTTTTTTTAAGTTATTAATCAGAATAGCTGAAATCGAGGCCTTACTTAATTTCATTTAACAAAGACTTTCTTCAAAAATCGTAGGCCTTTATTTTAACGTATTAACAAAATTGGAATGAATTTTCGATTGCCTTCTTCGATACTTCTAACACGTATCGTTACTCATTATGGAAGAGTTATTATTGTATAGTATAGGAGAATAGTAGCATTTGCAATTATCAGTAGTATTCGTATTAGAAATGCGTATTCAAAATTAACTCATCTGTTGTCTGTTATTCAAAATAAAAAAGGTATCTTCTAAATTTTCAACTACTGTGGACCGCATTAAAGTTGATATTGTATTTGGTTCTTTTTGCATTAGCTTATTCGACGTAAAAGGACGTTCTCGACTTTCGTTCTCTTAACGATTTTCACATTGAGATCGTGCCTAGACTATCGCAGAGAGGACGCTACACTAACTTAAAAAAAAAGGAAATAAATGCGTCGTTCCCTTTTATCGTTAACTTCTAAAATGATATCACGTTCGAGTTGTCGAAGATAGTAAAGAAAGGAAACTGAAGGCGAATAATGTAGATTTGCGTGTTCCCAAATCAATTTAAAGTGGATCTTCGCATGGATCATACAACATACTCACACATAACTATCATCTGTGCGTGACGGCTTTAAGAAGATCATTATCATTAAATTAAGCTTTTTTTTTTTTATCGCGCGTGGAAATTCGGATCTTCTGTTATTTTCCAGGGTATTGTTGGAGAACGCCAGCTTTTTCACACTTAAAATTCATCACGCATTATTAATTCAGCTTGATTCTTTCTCCTTCGAATCTGAAATATCAAAATTTTGTATTATAGCAAATGTACTAATGCTCTTTACTTTAGATATAATAGAAGACTGAAAATATACCAAGTACTAACCACTATCAGATTTGTCCTCGGATGTTCCGTTGGTCAATTCCGGTTCCTTTTTCTTCTCACCTTCATCGGAATCAACACTAGCAGCTTTCTTCTCTTCCTGATTGGCATTTTTCTTGTCCTTTGTCTTGCTTTTCGCGGGCGTTGCTGGCTTCGGTTTTGGCTCCAGGCTTGGATCAAGAACGATTTTTCCAACGTTCTTTCGGTCATGCATCTTTTGCATGGCCTCGGGAACATCCTCGAGCGCCCAGGTTGAGTCTACCACGGGCGTCACTTTGCCCTCTTTCCAAAGCTGAAAGACTTGGTTGACAGCCTTTCGCGCGAAAGCAGTTCCTCCGTGCTGGTACATCAGGTGACGCAAGTTGAAACCGGAAATCGTCTTGTTCTCATCAAAGAGTTTGATCGGCGACACTTTGTCCACCTGCCACCACTGCAAAACAAAATTCAATATTGAATTATAAATCAAATATTTTCCAATGAAAAGTATGTACTTGTCAAGCTAATTACAATAATAAATAAATAAATAAATAAATAAATAACTACAAGGTGTTCACTCTTTGGATTCTAGAATCTAAACTTGAAAAACTTATATACATATAGCAATTTTAGTGAAAATCGACTTTAAAATCTTTTTAATTTAAGGGCATTGGATCCAAGTTCTAGTCTCTAGCCAAACTTCTATTTCGAAAAAGAATATATTTTAATATAATCGCAAATTAAATTTGTGCTAACGCAGAGGGCAAAACTAAGGTAACTACTTTTTAAAACAAACGTGCATGTTAGACCTGAAAGTATTTGCTTACGGATCGCGCTGCCGAGAAAATGCTCTTGGTCTCGCCAGTGACGACATTGCTCGATCCGTACAGAATGTATCTTCCCATCGGTTTCAAAAGGGCGTAACCGTTATTGCATTCCTGGCCGCATAAGCAATCCAAGACGATGTCAACGCCTTCAGGAGAAATCCTAGGGAAATGATTAATTAATTTATAATTCGTGAACACTACTAAAATTTGTAAAAAAAAAAAAAAAAAATCCAGGTCTCATAACTTAAAATACCATCAAAGAACGAAACGCAATTTTGTATCACTCGATACATTTCTAACTATTAATATTCTTGAAAATTTCAGGTAAAAATTCAAATTAACTCACTTTCTGACTTCACTGACGTAATCTACGCCACGTTCCAAAAGATGATCGATTCCAGAATCTTTCAGTTGCTCATGTTTTGATTTGCTGCAGACTCCAAAGATAGTCACATCCTGAACAGTTTTGGCAAGCTGCACAACGGCTTGACCCTGAAATCCCACAAATATTCAACATTAATATAGAAAAGTTAAATAAAATAATCAGGAAAATCATAAAAACATTTTTTCTTTGTAATGAACAAAGGGGTACAATTCGAAGAAAAATTGAATGTTGTGAACGGAAACCTGATAATCTTGGATAACAAAGACGTTGATAACGAAGCGATGACAAACGAGAGGTTCGTTTCTTGTAATTTATCATTTATTAGCGTACACTGAATCATTGAGTTCAGGCGATAGTTTTATGAAACGTTGCATCACAGAAAATATTTCATTGGGCCGACAAAGCAACCAACGCCCTTCTTTCGCACACTCTCTGAAGATAGAAGATATGCTTTTGAGAGATATAAGATCAGAGAAAGAAGAAAGGGTGTGGTCTTTGGAAAGGGGAGGAAAAGAATATAAAAAAAATCGACACATGCGACGTGAGATTTTAAACAGAAGTGGCATTCATTATTTCCGAGAAAAGATCGTTTCTTCCTGTTCATTCTGTCTCCACCTTCTTCCCTCTCGTTCTCTTTCTCTTTTCCTCTGCCATTCCGCCCTGATGATCTTTGCGTGGCCCTGCAACTCGACACCCGATACTTCCAACCCAAGAAAAAAAAAAGAAGAAAATGATGAACCTGGAATTTTAAACAGTCGCTCCAAATTGCATCTCGTGAGCGATGTGCATAAAATTCGACAGGAAAAAAACGCAGGGGGTGAAACCTTATGAAAATCCAAGTCTCTAGTGTCCTGAGCATTTTTCACTTCCAGAAATAATTTTATTTACATTCACTAAGAGTTTTGGGAAAGAAATTTCCGGTGATATAGATTTAAATTCTTCTCAGGGGAAGAAAAAATGGGGAATTCGTTGATGAACGAATTTGAAAAAATTCGATAAAGAACGACATTTCAATTTAAGAAACCTCGAGTTTGTTTTGAGGCGATAAACAGATAAGTATAATATGCGTAATATTACAATCTCATAATGCTCGTGAGTGAAATTCGATAAGAAAGCACGCAATAATGTTTTGACGAATTTAATTAAAAATATGTGAGTCGTGATTCTCATTCTAGAATCGTTTTTCAACAAAAGATAATTCATTTATGTATATAAATGGAACGGTTATAATTTTAAAATTCACTAGTCAACCTTTTTAGTTTAATAGCTTCATTTTTTAATAATAATTTCTTATTAAAATACTATTGACATTTGTCAACAAATTTGTTATCATATAATCCCTGAACTGTTCAACGTCCGTTTAATGAAAAATTCCTTTCGAAGTGGGAGTACAAATTAAGTAAACCTCCCATAGAATGCCTAATAACAATTTATTTCCTCAAGTCTGATTTCGGAACGGAAATGACGCCGGCCGAATGCTATGCTGGTCTGGACAATGCAGAAAGCCATACATCTTATTAAGCGGCTTCTCTAAGTCAAGAAGCATTGTAACAAGACAAGTCGAGGTGGGAAAGTGTCCGAACTCAGAGCGTGATCGCAAGAGGGTCATTTCTCCTATCAAGTACCTTTCTCGACTTTTCCCACGGCTTTTCTCATCTACGTGACTCGCTTTTCACAACGATGGATTCTGTCCACTTATCAAACCAACCACTTCCAGTCTAGCTTTGCCTGCAAATCCCGCTACCCTCAGTTCACAGGGTCCATTGTCCTTACGAGAGCCAGAGTCGAACGTCCCTTGTCTGGGACTTAGAAATTCAATTACACATCGATCAACACCATATTCCATGATACTCCCCTGCCAGACCATCAGAATCGTCTAAAAAATCCTCAAATAGTGGGTATAAGCTACCTCGCTTCGATTATTAGTTACAGGTTCTCTGATGAAAGTCCTGAGTAATTCAAAATTTTATATTAGATTTTAATTCAGGGTGGCCACAAGATTCAATTTTTCAATTTCCCTGACATTTTCCTCTTAAAATATTTTCAAATTTCATGTAGTCCTTTAAATTCCTCAAAATCTTTTAAAAATCATAAAAATCTCGTGAAATTTTTTTAAAATCCAGTGATATTAAAATCACTTAAACTTAAAAAATGTTAACATTTCTTAAAATTCTTATAAGCTTCTTAAAATCGTTTAAAATTTCAGGAAAAACTTTAAAATTCTTTAAAATTCCTCAAAATAATTTTCAAATTTTTGAAATCCTTGAAAATTCCATGAGGAACTTCAAAATCCCTTAAAATACATCAAAATCTCTTAAAATTATTGGAAACTTATTGAAATCCCTTAAAATTTGATGAAATCTCTTGAAATTCCTAAAAACATCTTTAAATTCCTTAAAATTCCATGACAATATTTAAAATCCTATAAAATCCCTTAAAATTCCTGATAACTTCACAAAATTCCTAGAAATCTCTTAAAATCTCTTCAAATTTCATGAAATCCTTTAAAATTCCACGAAATTTTTTTAATATCATAAAAATCATAAAATTATTGTAAATCTCTTGAAATCATAAGAAACCCAGAGAATCTTAGAGCATGCCTGGAAATTCTTCATAATCCTTCGAAATCCTTGGAAATTTTCTAAAATCTATTAAATAAACTATAATTTTGTATTATTATGAATAGATCAATTTCTATTTTCCCTGACAGCTACTCGCATTTCCTTGACATTTCCCTGATACATTTTTTTCCCCTGACATTTCCCTGACTTTCCTGACATGTGGCCACTCTGTAATTTCAATTTCCTACTAATGTTCAACATTTTAAAACTTTTCATAAACTTTAATATTTTTCTCCTCCACCCATTTAGTTAAAAATTCGACATTTTTAAATGAAAAAGGATTCTTCAATTTTGTAAATTTTTCACATGAAAGTGGTCATTCTCATCAAGGCTAGACTAATTCGTGTGTGATTCATATGTGAAACTCTGATAAGCCAGTGGATTTGAAAATGTTTTCCGAAGATGTGCACTCGGGTTGGGTGAAGGGTCAGGATCGGGTTGAAAGTTTAATTCAGTCTACGAATTTTGCAGGGCGACTCATGTACGTGCTTTTCGTCCAAGAAAGTTCAGGATCAATACGACTCAACAGGTTAAACCCGAAGCAGCCGCCGCCACCATTGCCAGCCACACTCTGCGCTTCGACCCCTTCCGTCTCCCGCCTCTCAACCCCATGAACAGAAGTTGAGAAGATGAAATCTATGGGGGTGGCTGGGAAAGCCATCAGGATGAGGGTTGCTAGGCAACCCCCCCCCCTCTCACTCTCTTTCTCTCTCTCTCTTTGTCCATCTAGCTTTTGTCTTCTTCTCGCTCGTTCTCTATCATCGACCACCGCCTACCACGGGCCGCGCCCGTCTGAAACTGCACCACGTGGCACTTTAAGCTCGTTTAACACTCGCAAATTCGAGTCTCGCTTAAACGAAGTCATGTCTGTACATACACGCATACAAAGTCTTAGAAGTAACAAGAAAATGGGGGATCCTTGGAATCAATTTCGCAGACTCCGAGATGCAAAGTGTTGCAACTGATGCGCCCACCACGTGACTCAAGAAGAACCCTTTTGAAAGGCATTCAAGGTCTTCACTCGGGGGAAATTATCGAAAGTCTAGTATTCACAGGAACAGTCATCACAGTATTTTTTTTTTTTAATACATGTAAAAGATTCTATATTCTGGAACAAAGAATAAATTCCTTGATGATTACAAGTTTTTCCACGTATAAGAAAAAATCTCTTAAACTTTCAATAAATTGAAACACATCAAGTATAAAATCTGACTAAAAGCAATAAAAACTTTGATCTACAATCCTAGTCAATAAAATTTACACAAAGAATTCAAATTTACATCAAAATTCCTTTTCGAAATTCGAATTCTTCATTTTACTTAAATACTATAATTAGATATTTTTTCACTCGTTTATTAAAAAGAAGTTTGCGTATAGACCGAAAAAATCTTAATCTGAACCGACTTTAAAAATCTTTTTAATTAGATATCTTCGGTTGGTATTGGTTTGATGGAATTTTTTCAATGGTAGAGGAATGATGAAGCAAACAAGTGTTTTTTACACTACTCTTGATAATTGTTTTTCAGACTATTTCTCGTTTGCGCAGCAGCGGAGATCCCGCACTCCTTTTCAGACCGGCTCTGTCCAGATGGAATGTAATTAATTATAGCTAACGCGCGACTAGGGCCCGTTTACGACAACGAGGCATACGAGGGGTCTTAGAATCCTGCACTTCTCCCTAACGAAAGTTAAATTCTGCCTCAAGATTTCACAGAGGATCTCTGATGGCACACATCTCTCTTTGCTTGGAAAGACGACATACCATTATTAATTGTATGTACGTATGCCGCGAGAATTATCAGTAATGCTGGTAACCCACCGACTACTCGCAGTGAATTCTATTAATTAAGACTAATATAATATAATGAGGGTTGAAGGGACACCGGATCAAGTATACAAATAAATTCCCTAATCGACTTTTCTCGTTGAGTACTTCAGAGAGGTTTATTCGATCATCGAGATTAACCACAGTCCTTGTAATTTGAGTTAGAATTCGAAAAACGATAAAGATCAATCAATCATCAATAGATTAAATCTTTTCAAGGATAAGAAAATAAATTCAATGCTTTATCTCTAAACCTCTTATAAACATCAATTTTCTTGGACCTAATAGAATATTTATTTGCCTTAAATCTCTTAATCCCTAAAAAATAGTGGGGTGAAATGAAGATTAGAAGTGGAATAGAGTTTCTGTTAAAGCCCAAAGACTTTTTAAGGCTTAGGCCTTTAGCGCCTTTGCGCTTTATTAACATTAATTTGATATAATTCCTGCAATTCGCTTTATTGCTGAAGATACTTATCAAGAATTTTAATGCTAGATATCAATGGATTCACGATGGCTCAATAGGACTTTTTCCCACAATTTTTACATTTTCAAAAAAAAAAAATAATAATAAAATAATAATAGTAATAGTGCACAAACGTTCGTGTTCACGTTCTTTACGTCTGAACACCATTATTTTGTTGAAAAAGAAAAAATTGTGGAAAAGCTCTAACTTCAAAATTGGTTTTCTTCAGTTTAACAAATATTTTAATCAGTTATTTTTCTCCTCTATAGTGATACTTATTTCTCAAATATTTACTTTTTTTTAATATAGAACATTTCTTCGCTCTATAGCCACACTTCCATTTTTAAAAATGAGGAGCACTGTAGAACGAAAAAGTGTCTATATTTATAATATTGGTTTGTTGAGTACAACGAAGAGATTAAATTTTGAGATTAGAACTTTAAATCCTTATAAAAAATCCATCAATTTTCCACTTTTAGACGATTTAAAAATATAATTTATAGCTCGAAAGTCTACAAGTGGTTTTCACTGTAAGGTGTTTGCAAAGTAATTAAAAAATTGTAATAATCTGTCCACAGTGATTGCAGAAGTTATATACCCCTCGGCGAGAATAATTAATAAAACCCTCTTCTTCACATTGTTTGCTCAGATCTTGAACCCTCCTTTCTTATCTTTCTCAACACGCCCTTGCCGTGTAGGCCAATTGTTTGAGTAACTTCTCCGGTTTAATATTACAGTTCTAAGCGGCGGCAATTAGTGAAGATTCTGAACTCGAAGAAGGTGCAGCGCGCATCCATGAGATTGCGTCCTGATACGAGAGAGCGAAGTAGCTCTTGCAGCGAAAAAAAGAGTGAAATGAATGGACGAAGCGGCTCTTTCTATGCCTAAGCGCCTTGACCCGTCACGCGTGTTAACGTTGTGGTATTTCGCATAAATCATATGAGAAGTGTACGATCAATTTGATGCCATAAGAGTGCTACGATATCAACGATGATCTACTATTAAATCCAGAATACGATGAGCAGCGCGTAATCCCTGGAGAAAAATTAGACAGAGATCTTAATTATCCAGCGCTTTTATTAAGAAATGTTTTTCATTAAGATCTCAATTCTAACTTCATTTTTTAACCTTCTCTTCAACTTTCCTTTATGCTCTCTTAATCAGGCAAGATTTCCTCCGGCGAGTAATAAAAGAATTTTTTCCTGGGCAATTTAAGCTTTTATAGTCAGAATTTAAAACTTTTAATGAAGGACCAAGTGGTTATTGAAATTTATGTCAGTGCTCTTTTGACTAAATAATTCTACTGAATTATAGAGAAAATTTTGAAAAGTTCCCAAGGAGGAATTTGTATCTTTCAACTTGTATGGATTAAGATTGGAAAATAAAGTACATAATGTAAAAAGAAGTTTACTCACCACACCACCTCCAGCGCTATGAAGCAGTAAACTTTTTCCGGGCGTGAGGTTTGCCATTTCAAAGAGCAAAATATATGCCACAGTGTAGTTCATAGTTATAGCTGCTGCATCCAAATAGCTCATGTCTGGTGGCAAAGCGAAAACGGAAGTTGCTGGAACGGCTACGAGTTCTGCCCAGGCTTTGTGGTCTGGCAAAGCTACAACTCTGTCACCAACCTAAAAAATTAAATGTAATGTAGATCGTTTCACAAAAAATTGGTATTTATTACTGAAAAAAAAATGTTACACTGAAGAATTAAAATCTTCAAATCAAGTAAAATTAAATCAAACCCTGAACTTTTTCCTTTTGACAAGGTTCGTTAAAAAATAGTTTCTGATGAATAATAGTTAATAAAATGTCTTCTTTTCTTTCATTAAATTCTTTTATCAAGCATTTTTTAATAAAAAAAAAAAAAGAATTTCAATGGATTTTAAGATCTGAAAAGTGGTAAGTATTTTCCAAGTGTAAAATGTTGACAACTTTCAAAATATATTAAAGACAATCTAACAATTCTTGACAATTAATTCTAGTGACAAAATAGAATGCTTGTTAGCCGGTACTTATAACGAAATGAATGCAAAAGTGAGGAGAATAAATTTAGTTCCGGACTACGAGTCATAAATTATGTTGGTAATCTAAGCTTGCACGAGTAAGGCTCGTAAAATTAACCCCACAAGAATCTCATCCCCAAATAGGTCGTTTACACGTGGTCGAAGTCTGACCTCAAACCCTGGCTTTGACCCTGAGTCAAAGCTAGTTCAAGCCACTATGCTGCTATTTCTTCAATCAGTCACTTCATAAAAGTATACAACTGCAGTAAACATCGTCTGTTTTATAAAAACAATAAATTACGCTATCCGGTACAGGTTTACAGACCAGACCCTTTTTCAAGTGTTTTTCTTCCGAACTTTTTACTTCAAAAATAAACTCGTGTTTAGACTCTTGGAAGAGCAAACGAGGATGTTTTACAGATTTATGGCGTTTATGACTTGGTCTTGAATGATAGGATATTCGTGTTTAAACAGATTAAGATCTCGATATTTATCGAGAAAATAAGTCACGAAAGTAAAGGCAAAACAAATACATAAAGCATTGGAGTCAATAAAATAAATAAATAAAAAAGAATTTAAATTTAAGCAACTTTGTCTCCAGGATTTCACCGGAAAAAGATGAATATTGGTGAAACTTACTTTGAAGTTTTCAACTCCTTCACCAACTTGCTCGATATCTCCAGCACATTCAGATCCCAAGATGAAGGGAGTCTTTGGTGGAGAGTCGATGGCACCCTGCCTTGCCATCAGATCTTGGAAGTTGAGGCCACTGAAATCACAAAAATGAGAACGATAAGTTTCTGGAACATTCGTCAGACTTGTCTTCATTCTAAATTTTTCAGACATTTCCAGGCCACTCGGGCCGCAAAACTTCATTTTTAAAAATCCCCGACCTTTCAATGATTTCCAAGGTTTGATAAAAGTATCACTGAGGTCTGTATAGATAATCAGGGTGTCTACTAAATTTTATCCACAAAATTCCCGAACAATTTCCGCACTTTTTCTGCTTATAAACATATAAGGTCACTTACGATAGAATCATCATACAATGCAAAATGAATATCAGTCATCACAGTACCAATTGAACGGAAAAAATAAGATGAAAAGAAATAGCTGAATTTACCATTTAAAATCGCTCTCAACACATTTTTCCTGGAATTTAGTAAGTTTTACTATTTCAAAATGTAACTTTTGCAATGTAAATAGCAGGGCTT
>JAUESH010000024.1:19367194-19384404 GCA_032275165.1 Synergus magnus
ATTTTTTTAAGAAATATCTGAGTTAACAAATGGCGGCACTAGCCACTCATGTAAATTATTGATGACTGGGAATACATTTTTATTCCCAGCATTCTAATTAGTAAGATCGGGTAGAGTAACGAGTACGCTGTCTCAAAAAAAGAGTAAACCATGCGTTTTATTTTTTCATTTAATAATTAAAAGTGTAATACCTCATGGCTCGGACTCCCCCCCCCCGTGGTATATCGTGGCCTTTCGTCGAACCTCCCCCCCCCCTAAAAAAGCCCCGAGGTTTATGGAAGGCCCCTTACGAGAAGAACTTTATTTAAATAAATACAAATACCACATAGAAAGGAGAAGGAGATCTTGCTTCAAACCTTTCTTGAAATTCAATTGCAGAAATTCATTTCAGTATTGGATTGCTTTACTCAATTATGGCGAACTCCCCTCTTCTTTGAGCGTAACTGTGTTTAAAAAGAAGCAGATCAGTTTTCAATCATTAGTTTGTTAAACCAATCGCAGATGAAAGGGAGTCATGCCTTGTCTAGAAATGTAAATGTGACAAATTACTTAAAACTATTCACTTTTGGGTGACTAGATAAATTTTATAAATTGACACATTCACATTTTCAGATCTGACGAGTGAGTTTTTTTGTGATAAATTTACTCGGATTATCATTTTATTTTTTACTGCCCTGTTTTCCAAAGAGAGGTGAATGTACATAAAAATAAAAAGTGTTTTTCTGTGATTGTGTGATATACGTCTATAAAAGTTTTGCATTTTTTACTGTGAATTAGTTACATCAAAAAACACAATTCATATTAATTAATTTAAATTCACATTAAAAAACTAAATTGAATTTTCAACGACTTGGTATCAACGGTAAATTTAAACAGTTTCATTTCATAGAAAATGTGACACTCAATTTCAGCCGGATTACTTAATTTTCAGAAATATGCGGTTTCGATCGCCACTTCTCATTATTAGTTTACGAACAATATCTTGCACATGGACATTATTCCTGGCCATTGGAATATTAGACATACGTACCTTTGCCGAGAACAATGTTAATCACACTGAAAAAATTCATTCAATTATGCGAAATTCATCAAACAACGAAACAATTGAAAATGAATCAAGACTAACAGTACCTGTAACAGAAAAACAATCACGAATGCTTCATAAGTTAGAACATCATAGCATCAAAGGGGTAAGGATTAGTATGATATTTATAAAAATTATCTTACTGAAATATTATATACATAGGTAGAATGAAATATTTTATGTAAGGGAAAAGTAATAACATATTTTTTTAGGAAAAGCCTAACAGAATATTGAATAATAGTGATTCGCAAAATCATTTACTCGAAAGTGAAGTATTAGCTTTGAGATCCTCAGAAAAAGTCAATTTCAGTAAAAAGCCAACGTTAAAAAACTCTGGATGGTTATATAATAATAAACCTCCTGTTCACGGAAAACGACAAGCTTACGAAGGAATGAGAGAATCAGCTACTTCAGAAACTCAACAGTACGATGCTCCAGCTTATAAAGGTAAATCCCGAAAAAAATCACCAACAAAATAAGCCAAAAACCACGATCACCTATCCGAGCGCTCGCCGCGCCCGAACATGCTTAACGTCCGTTACCTCGTTCGAGTCGATACGATAATCGCCCACAGCTAAATCCATTGGTCTTTTTCTAGTATAGAATTTAAAAAATCAATCCTCATTGGTTGATTGAACCTGATTAGAAAATAAATAATTATTTACGATTTATTTTGAGAGAGCGTTGCAAAATAGAAGATAAAATGGTATTTCGCTCTTATATTTCTAGATTACTATGAACAACAGCAGCATCAGCAAGAACAACTCAAACCTAAATATACAGATGGTTACAACACAATTCCATCTAATGCTTACATCGACGAATACAGTCGAGACTACGGAAATATTGCCGAAGAACAAGATACCCAAAAGTGGCAAAATTCCTACTATCCCACAGGGGGTGGCTCATCTTCTTATGGTTGTTCCTGCTACAAACAAACACCTAATCGCCAGAGCAACGTTAATTGCGACAGTCCAGGTTCCAGCTTTTTATCAACTGTCGGAATGTTGAGTGTCAATCTCTGGCAGCTGATTCAAATCATGGCAGCCAGTGCCGTTCCCTTCGTGATACCTATCCTCGCCCTGAAGCTCATCCTCGTACCTCTAAAGATTCTTAAATTCTTAAATTTGATTAAATTCTTCTTCAAGCTCTTCATTATTCTACCCTTCATAATTCGCGTCTTTTATCCAGCAATTTCAAACGGTTTGCATTCGGTTCAGAATTTTTTTGACTCTAAGCCTTCTCATCCAGATCATCATTACGATCATTTCGGAAGCAGAGAAGAAAGCAATGCGACCGGAAACTGGCACAGTGACCTCGAAGAGTATATTCAGCATTATAGCAATATTTCTGGTGGTTCACCTCTTCGAGCTTGTCCTAGTAAAGCCGCTTGCGAATTAGGTTCTTTCCTTTCAACTGCGAACACTAAATTTCCGGAAAAATTGTCCAAATACTTGATGAAGAAGACAGAAGGAGCTGAAGTAGCTGAGAAAACGAATCAGAAAGATGATTCACTGGAATCAGAAAAAGAAAGCGCAATCAGGGCTTTTATTATAGCATTAGGAAGAAAGTGGTCGATAGAACAATGTGCCGTTTACACGTGTAGTCTAAGCCTTTGAAAAAAATACAGTAAATTTTGAAACAGTTTTTAATCCGATAAAACCGAAACTAACGTGTGTATAAATTTTTTAAACCCGTCACGTAAATAATATAATATTCATGTCTCCTATTAGAGTTGCGTTTATTCGAAAGTTTCTATGACTTAACTCTATTACAGATTTTAGAATTTACGTATACTAGAGTATACGATCTTATGTAAAAGTTATTTATATACATATAATAAAATTATTCCTAATTATGTAACATTTGTGTTGACAGAAAAGTAGAATAGTTGCTCACACTGAATTATAATATTGCTTTTACTTTCCCCAGACATAAAAAAATCACCGCAGTTCACTTACCTTTGTCTACAAATAAAAAAGATTGAGTGAAAATGTCTTACTTTCTTTATTGTTAACTACATAGAGGGTGTAATAAGAGGTACACTTCGTTACTATAAGTCCGAGTATGAACGAAAAAATCAATCTGAAAGTTTGGCAGCAACAAAATAGTTCTAGTTTGCCCACAGAGTAAAATCATGTTATATGCGAATATTTGTAGTCACTTCGCTCAATCATTGTCATTCTGATATTCCTTGAAAAGTTTAGCATTCCTGTATCACAGTTAAAACTTTTTTTTAGCATTTTGTTAGAAATTCTCATGTTAAAAATGTAAATGGGTACTTTCTTGACATCGGAAGATGTAGTCAGTCATCGATGAACGGTTCGACCCTCGCATAATTACTTCTTCAAGTTACTTCTTAAAAATTACATCGGCATCCTAAAAAAAATAAAAATAAGCACATAATATTTAATACACAAAGTAATTTTATAAATCTCAAAGATCATGGTACTGGAAGTCATTTTTCCGCAACCAGTCATGTTGAAGTTTTTAAAGAATTACCTTGGTAAACTGCACATTTCACACGAAGATATTTGTCCAGGATTCAAAAAAGTACAATGTGGACAAGTCCACAGAGGTTGCTCTGGTTGTTGATTAACTGGTCCTGCTCCAGCACCAATTCCTCCGATTCCTGAGGAAGACGAAGAGGCAATATTATTTCCAAATGTCACTCCTGAGACAGAGTGAGATGTAGAAGCAGCAGTAGCAGATATCAGCTGTTCCACAGTCGCCCAATGTTCAGAACGAGCCCATTCTACAATCTTTTGTTTGTCATTGGTACGAATTGCTTCCAATAAAGGCGCCATGTGATCCTGCAAAAATATTTTGATACTTAAATTTTTTTAGAAAAAGGAAACAATGATTTTGAAAATTTTGTCTCATTGGAAGCATAACTATAACTGAAAACAAAATATTTATTTTGGAAGACTGTATTACCTTCATTGGCAGCATATCCATTGTAGCAATGAAAAGAAGTAAATGAAAATCTGAAATTGCTTCAGCAAACTGATCAGGGTTGAATTGCTGCATGTACGAACACAGTGAGTTGAATTCTTGAATTTGACCATCCACCATCCTGAAAAATAGAATGATATATTTTAGTAATTCTGTAATCATAATATACAATTTTCATTGACAATTTTCTCTTATTTAAATTACCTGTTTTCTACAGGGAAAGGGGTGATATTGTCAGTAGCGCAGAAAGTAAATTGAGGCGTCATTGGAGTAGATGCTGGGACGTCAACTAATAAATACTCGACTGGCAATGGTCTCGCTAATCTGGAAACTTCATTTCCATATGAATCCTTTTCCTGAAATAATAGAATCAATGTTTTTTCGTTATTATTGTATCCGATAATATAAAATGTGTTTATAATGATAATCTAATTGCAAAAAAAATTTTTTTGAACAAATATTTTCAACTTTCAGATTCATAGAATTAAATCTTTCAACTTTTTGAATTAAAATCCCAAGAATTCAATCTTCTAGTAAAAAAATCTTCAAAATTGCTCTTCAATATTGCTATTCAAACTCTTATCAATAGTTCCAAGTTATCGGATCACAAAGAGAATTACAGAAACTCTTTGACATCCCTAGCGAAAGCTTCATTCTGAACTAATCCGAAATTTTCCGAATCATTCCGGAATTTGTATCCGAACCAAACAGTTTCATTCCGATCTAATCCGAAGGAAGTTTTCAATGCGAATTAATCCGAGACCCATTCAAAATCAATCCGAACTTGTAATTCGAATGGATCCGGTCAATTCGAATTAATCAGAATTAATACAAATACAAATTTCGGAATGATTCGGAAAATTTCGGATTGGTTCAGAATGAATTTCAATCCGAAGCTTTCGCTAGGGATCCCAACATGTCCATTTCAAGAACAGCTAGTATTTTTCCCGCAATAATGCAATTTTCGCTGGAAGCACCTTGATTGTGTATAATAAACATTGCGCACGCACCGACAGGTGGTGCCCTCATTCAAGGAGTGGCTCCCGAGGAAGTTAGAAGTCGCGAGATGTGGGTGAGGTAGTGCAGGGAGAAGAGGATGAAAAGTGGCAGCTTTGGAGGAGGTGGCAGAGGAAAGAGGCAAGAGGGTGAGAACGAGGAAAGAGCAACAGCGTAGCGACTAGCGCGCCATGGTCGGTCGTCGCCGCCATGCTAGTGGTTAGTTCGTTAGTTTATTAGTGAACACATCATGATGTGGCAAAACGTTTGCACGAGTTAAGGCTGGAGCAACGCCGCGTTACCGGCGAGCCGTCGTTATGTTATTCGTAATTCACGTTCGATAAAGCGTAAACACGCTCGCGTTATAGTACAAAAGTTAAGTAGCCGCGACAACGCAGCGACACAGTCCATATCCGCGAGAATCCGCGATTCCCGCGATCGGTGCAGCGCCAAAGTCACACAAGCTTAAATCCTAATGTGAAGTCACGCGAATGCGAACGTTTCGTAAACATCCCGACGAACACGTTCCCCAGGACGACGAGCCTCCTCCATCACAAACCACAACAAGAGAATAACCGAGGAACGGTACGACCAGCAATTTTTACAATCACTCAAAGTTCCATAGTAAAGAACGAAGGGGTCAAGTGCGTGAGTCCATGAATCGAAAAAAGCAAGTGTGAGAGGATAATTCCACTGTCGAGTTGTCTTATGAAAAAATTCAAGCTCATTTGACATTTTCTCTAGCTGAGGTGGGATAATATAGTTGACACGATTCATGTTTTTCACGGATTCAGTCCGGTGGGATTTTCGTCGCATGGCCGCCAGATAAGACCCGTTGCTGGTCATCATTTTATCAGCCTCGCACAGACCCGCGGAATACGCACAGTGCGTGTACTCCATAATACATATGTGTACACATGTACGTGTGTGGTGTATGTTCCACACACTCGTACGTGTATTTTCGCCCCTCTTCACTACCACATACTTCTGTCCTTGTCTGCTATTACTTTCCGTGTCTTCGCTCTCTATCGCACGCATGAGACCCCTTTGCCCATCTGAGTTTTGGCGGGATTTCGAGCGCATGCGCCATCCTGATCAAAATATCATTTTTTTTTCGCGGACGAGACTTGGTTGCATAATTACTAATGAACGAGGATGCACGATTTCAGATAATGATCGAGCCAGCTCAAGCCAGCTTGAAAAGTAATCGGGTGCGCATTCCTACGGGATGCCGGAAGGACGAGTCCATCCGAAAACAAGCCCATTTGGCAAGGCTACCAGAGGCCCAATTTAAATTTTAAAAAATAAAAATGATTTATAGAGTTATCTACATTGTAATCAGCTAATCATCACTGATCTTTTAATTGAAAATTCAATTCATATTTTCCGGGTTTGGAACTACGAATTTCCTTCTATCAAAATGTGTAGAGGGCATAACAACAGGTTGCATTTTGATCATTTTGTGATAGTTTGAAATGTTAACTTATTGAAATCGAAATTGAGACCATTAGTGGAAATCCACCAATGGTTTGAATCGATTTAGACAAGTCTTTTATATATAACATATCAAGGTCATGATGATATTCTAATGTTTACAATAGTTAATAACAAAAGTGGGAGTGATCTTAACAATTATGCGCTGATAGAATTAGAGAAATTTGAACATAACTGGAATAAACGTCAGTATTAAGGTGGTCTACAAAATTTTTTTTTTCTAATTTCAATATGCACAACGGCAATTTTCATTTTGCTTACAGATGCTGGATCCGAGCGTTTTAACGGATTTGGAGGAGTTGACACTGTGCAGTTATTGCAAACAGAAGTACAACGACTCTGAGCAGTGTCCAAAATACCTTAGCTGCAAACACTTCTTCTGTTTGCGATGCATAGAAAACAATTTCATAAAAGGCCGCGAATTGTTTTGTGCTCACTGTTGGAAGAGGACAGAACTAGGCGATCAAGGACCTGATGCTTTGCCGACACATTCTGCCCTCCTCGCTCTAGCTAATAATTTTTCACATCTCAAGATAAACACAAACAACACTTCTGTAAAAAACATTGAGAAGGAACGAAAGGTATGATGATCTGGAACTTTATCATAAAAGCCAAAAACAAAAAACTGAAAATCGTGCAATTACTTTTTTAAATATCAGGGCAGACTTTACTTAAAATCGTTCAGAGCAATAGGATCGCTGACTATAAATAAGAGTGTTAATTTTTAAATCAAACTTTAAGGCTGCTACATGCAGAGTAAAGAAAGCATGCCATAAGTGTGAAGCCATACTGCAAAAGGTTTTCAAAGTAATAGGATCATGTTGTAAGGTCAGCTATACTTTCATTCGAGAGAACGCAAAGTGATTTAAAAACAGATTAATTTCAAAATAAAGTCTTATTAGTTGACGAATGAAAAAAAAATGAGCTGTATAGGATATTTGATCATCAATTCTACCGAAAAAATGTTCGTAAAATTCTGATTACGTCTTCTCAATCGTTTTTTTTTTTTTTAATGTAAGACTTAATACGATATTCTTCAAAATAATTTAAATTCGGCCAGTCGAGTAACTTCATTTAGTTACAATCTCTTTCAATGAAAAGCAAGGGATTTATAATTTATTGATACCAATTTCAGAGCGAAAATTGTCACACACATGGAATGCCACTAGCATTATGGTGCGGAACTTGTTGTGCGGCCCTGTGTCGTGCCTGTGCGACACCACAAGAACACCCTGGTCACCAGATTAAATCACAGACTGATGCCAAAGAACAACTTATATCCGATGTAAATATTCACAAATTCTCTAAATTTTTGTTTTCCCTTCCTATAGTTTTGATAAACAAAATCTCCCTCTTAATAGGTTCAGTTGGAGTTAGTTGCAATGGGAAAGCTATCATCGGAGATTCAAAGACTGGCAATGCAGCAGCGGGAGTTTTTGATAAAAGTATTGGAGGCATGCGTAACACTGAAAACGCACGTGGAAACCGATTTACAAAACGGTTGGACTCACTTTCCTGAGATAACGGACGCGCGAGAAACTTTGGGAAAAGCAAAGGCCAGTTTGCAAATGATAGAGAGCCCAAACGACGTCTACAACTTGCACTCTCAGCTAATGATTGAGAAGCAGAGGCTACAAGCTAAGTACCAAGAGATGATCCTGCAATGCCAACTAGACGACTTGATTGGCAATTCTGGTGTAATTTTCGACTTCGCGTTACTAAAACAAGCACTAGCTGGGATCCACTCCGGCGAATCAGTGTTGCCTCAAACGCACGGAAATGGAAGCCGAATCCCGGCTTCACAGAATCCTATTTTATTTCTTGCAAACTACTGTATGTCCCAACTCTACTCCAGGCACGTCGTAAACAAGCAGCACTTACAGAACGGATCAGTCGACTATCACTTGAATATGGTGGGTCCACAAGTTCCACCAGGATCTGTACATATTCACCAAGGACCACCTCCTCAACAACAACAGCAACTCCTCATTCCGCCAGGTTCGCCGTCCGTAAAATCGGTTCCACCTGCGCCTCCAATCGCAATGATTCATCCCCAGCAACAGTCTAATTTTATAGCAGACGCAGGTGCTAGCAGTGGCCCTCTAGTAACAGTCCACTCTCCACAGCAACCGTCCAGCAACATTACCCTCCGTGGTCCCTCCAATCCTTACCCAATGTATTACTTCAACATTGAGGTGAACGGAACGCCTCATGGCCGGATCGTGATCGAGGTGAGACCGGATGCTGCGCCAAAAATGGCTAAAAATTTCAGCGTGCTTGCCACAGGAGAGATCGGAGTTGGTTACAAGGGCTGCACGATATTCCAGTGTTGGGAGGGTGAGTCGGTGATAACTGGTGATTTTGAGCTAAACAACGGTCGCGGTGGAAGAAGCATATTCGAGGATGGGTATTTTATGCCAGACGATACAAAATTCCCATCCGTGAGAGGTGCAGTCGGTATGAGAAGAACGCAAAAGCGACACGACAACCTGGGCATGGTAGGCTCTCAGTTCCGCATAATATTACAGGAAATGCGAGGCTTTACCGCAATATTTGGCCACGTGGTGGAAGGTCTGGAGTTGGTTGAGAAGATATCCACGTTTGGTGATCAGACTGGGAAGCCCACCAAGACAATTCTGATCACCAAATGTGGCAAGTTGTAACGATCGGATGACGCGCGAGTCCAACGAGTCGCGATATCCGTAGTCCCTGTGTTTTCCGGTGATTTAGAGAGTTCGCGTCGGTACTGAAGGGAGGGTGGGGGGGTGTCATAGTCGAATGGGGGGTGCAATGATGTAGTAAATTAGAGACAGGGAAAGATAGATAAATTTGTTGATGGTATCAGTACGGAGTTACGGCCATAGGGAAAAATTTGTAGGATTAAATCGCTAGTTCGCGCAATTGCTCCCAGAGTGCGATCCTTGCACGGTGCTTCGTACGTTGAATCACACAACTTCGACTAATAACAATAGGAAAGATGTTAAATCTATTTTTAAACGTGACAGATATAGATGAAATAACGAAAATGCATATTTTGCTATTGATCGGGAATTAACGCGATTCAATATCTATTTATAATTGACGATGATCGGCGCGTACGTACCTCAGATCGATCGTCATATCGATACGACTCCTAGCTGTATGGTACTTGTTTCAGAAAAGTTCTGAACCTTTATTTTCGCTATCGGCGTATTGTCTAGTTTTAAGTGTAACGCACGCCGTGACGATAACGGCGCGACGTTAAAACCTTAGGTCGTTGTTAGATACGTGTAAACGGGAAATAAGTAAAATGGACGGGGAGATCGTACACATATAAATACAAATATATATAAAAAATATATATATATATATATATATATTAAAGAAGCATTATATATTTTTAGACGGGGACTTGTGTGTTTTTGGCTCAAGTGCGACTCGACAAAGCGACTTGGAAGTCGCATAGGTTCAATGCAAACGCGGTACCATTTCGTTTGTTGGACGATTGTACATCCTTCCAAAGAGGAAAGAGAAAGGGAGTTAGAATTCTGCGTATAGCGATTCCAAAATACCCCTTTGATGTTGGAGTTTTAAGGATTACCCCCTTTCTGCTTTCCATCGACTAGCGGATTTGTCGTTGAATCGTATTTAAGATTGGATCTCAGTACACGAATGTATGCAAGGCCTAACTACCGCGTAGAACGAAAGTTTCGTAGCTCCTGATCGAAAACGAATGAAATGAGCGGAATATGTGTGGAGAAATATTTAACGAATCATTCCTTTATAGTGTATATTGAAATATCTACTACGACTATGTAATACGTTATATTTTACTCGTGTAAATTGTCGTGAATCCCAACGTAACGAATGTATTATACTTTAATGTACACACACACACGCAAACGGTGCGAGTCGCGAATCTCGCCCGTATAAAATGTACTGACACGTACTAGACTATACATATTATAGATGTGCACGTTAGAGTGAAGTGAAAATGCTCACGTTTGTGGAAGTAAATTCGGTTTATTGCAAAAACTTGTAATTGGAAACACGCAAAACTCCAAATTTCTCAATAGGCTCAACTAATTCTATAAATATGAGCATTTTCATTGCGCCCTAATGCATGTCCTCGTCGTCGTGAATGCCTTTTTCGAAGAAAACCTCATTCGATGTTGAACTTGAAAGTTTTAACGCTGTTAATTATCTATTAATGAGTATGTAATGCGCGAAAGTCGCATGACGAAACGATAATGCGGCTGAGTGCACGACTCGAAAAGGTGGTCGAGCTCGAACAAATCTCTCGTTCCGGTTGTAACGACAAAATTCTATGTACAATACTTTTCGAGCTTCGACAAGGAAAAAAAAAAGATGCAAATGCGCTCGTCTTATTGAAGCGAAGAGCCCACCTGTACATATATTTTTATGAACGTGAGGAATCAACGACGCATAGTTGGTGAGAAGAGCCGATCTCGAGTATTGTCGACTCTTGCACTTGCCCTCGTGTTCAAACCGAGCGGTCATTACACTCTTTTAATTGTTATTTTGATTTCTTTCAATTATTTTTAATTTAAGGCACAAGACTATCGAAAACTCCGACTTGTTCCTTTGAAGCTTACGGCGACGTATGTCTGTAGCACGATTGTTTTAACCAAGGACCCAAAACTCATAATTTATCGCAAAGCTAGGTAAATGTTTCGTTACCGTACCCAATGTACTTTTAAACATTCAACTTTGAGTTATAAACTTTTTTCCCTTTCAAGTCAGTCTCTTACTGTTTTCCACCAACCTTTACTCTTTAAGTTTAAGGTAATTGGACAAGTTCAAGAGATTTAAGAAAGTTAATGAGTAATATTTTAATCAATTTAAATTCAGGGATCCAATCGAAACAAATTCGAATTGCATTTAAGTTTGGTAAAGTTATACTAGATAGAACCTTATGGTTGTAAACATTTTTCTTGTATATATTTTATTTGATGAAATATCTATATTTATAGATCGTGTTTTAGAATAAGATTAAAATTATGTGCAAAGATCACATTAAACTATCATTTTGGTAAAAAAAAAAAGTGACTTGGCACCCTATGATTCTGTGGTGAAATGTTTGCGAATATTTTTTCTTTTGAAAAGGACTAGGAAAATTCAATCCAATTACCTTAACGTGATTCTACACATTTCTTATGCACGTTCCAATGAATCATTCTACGACAAGCGATATGTAATGTTCAAAAAAAATTTTAAGAAAATAAACAAATTAAAAATTACAAACGCGTACGTTTGTCAACTGTGATAATGCGGTTAAAGCGTCGCACACTTACCTTATAATAAACGTCTGGAACATATTGTTTATCCGTAGATTCAATCACGTAACCAAGCTCAGGTGCATCCTTCGTAGGCACCAGACAACCATCGCGTACCAGCGCCATGCATTGGTTGGAAACTTGGTACCCCTCCATGTGCACCTGATTTTTGTTATCCCCTATAAAAGAAATAAGTAAACACCATTTTTAACATTACGATACATATACACACTTCCAAACTCGCAAATCTTCCATTTTTTAGCAGACTGGAATAAGTGTCAGTTGAAAAGATTAGAAGTAAGAAGATCTTTGTTATATTTAAGGACTTACTGTACGCAGTGCAATGCCGAAACACTTACGAATATGTAAGTTGGAATAAAGCAAGAAAAGTCAGAAAATGTTAAAAGGTTATTAGTTTCGTAAAAACACGCCAATGTTGGGGAAGTTACTAAAAAAGCAACTCGTTATCAGTTACAGATTTTTCTCAAAGTAACCTAAGTCAATATTGTCAATTTTGATAAGCTAAAATTTCATTCATCTCTATCTTTAAATTTAATATAAATTTCTGCAGCATTTTTTTCAAAATTTAAATTAAATTTAGAAATTGACAAAGTGTGAAACTTGTTCCAATAGTTTTTGTTCACATTGTTTCATTTTCTCTACTTTTTGAACAATTCCGTTACCTATAACGAGCTATTCCTCAACACTTTCTTTTCTTCTAACAAAGTTGAATAGAAAGTTCTTTTTCTACTCACTATTTTTTATGCTATCAATTTTAATGTTTTAAATTTTTTCCTCTTTTTCCAAATCTTCTTTTCTATTGTTGTATTATTATTACAAGCTTAAATAATAAGAAATTTTAGAAAATCGAATGATCCTTTAAGTCATCAAAAAATCAACATAAAATCTAACTGGTCTCTTGTGTTTCGACCTTAAATCTGTTGATCGGGTTTCCTATATAGTAAAAATATATAGTAAATAACCCTCAAAATTAAAGCTATATAACTGTATCTTTGGTACTGACTTACTAATAAAAAAAATGTTCAATATTACACACGCATCAGAAACTACGATAAAAATTTCGAAATGAAATTCTGCAGAAGTTAATAATGGCAGTTTGCAAGCAGAGCGAAACAGTAAGTTAAAAAAAAAATAGCTGGTCACAAAGTAAAATTTTAGTTTTTAAGCAAAGCAGAAACGTAGACTTACCAGTAACGCAAACTGTTACAAATTTCGAGCCAAAATTACCACTAGCTGAAAACCGACAGGGATTAGGGTGTTGATTTTGAAAGTAGCCAGCCATGATGCATTCTTGCGCCGACAAAAAGTGGCTTTCTATGTTTCTCACGTGCTTTACCTGGAGAAAATGAGAAGTGAAAAAACTCATAAATTATATGTGGATAAACAAACTATTCTTTTCGACCAACGCTCCTCTTGAAATGTCAGTTTATAAGTTAGAATACATATGCTAGCGTAATCAAGAGAAAGTGGTAAATTTCTGTCGCTATACAAGAAACAAGAAAAAACTTTTGTGCTTATAAAAAATTCTGGTAAAAAATTACCACTGTCAATTTTCATAACCGAACTAAAAACATTCAAATTAAAGGAAATGCAGTACAATGAATCTAAGAAAAATAAGTTACAACCTTCCTTTACCACTCTCTCTTTAGAGATTAAACTCGATTGCCATTGGCATAAGTAGGAACGACAGCAGGAGACAAATATTATGGCCATCTCTTAGCTTTGTAAATTGTAAAATTAAGATATAGCACTGACGAGTGCGCGATAATGAAGTTGTACCGACTTAGATCGTACCAATAAGAAATTGTGGATAAGCAACTCTTTAGAGAATCAGCGCAAAGGTTACGTGAGACTTGAAAAATGATTACGACTTCGCAGCCGTTCGATATTTTGTAATATCGGTCACGAAAAAATATTGTATGAGTGCATTTAATTTTTGAATGAGGGAGAAGAAATTGTCAAAGAAATGAGATTTCTCACAAAAAAAGGACGCATATACGACTATGTATTACTGTAAATCTCTAAGCGAAATTACAGAAAGGATTGGTTAGCAGAGCAATTCTTGTTTTACTTACAGTTCCCTTCTTAACATCATCGGCAATCAGATCGGTAAATATCCAACCTACTCGTCGAAGATTAAGCGAGCGAGCCAGCTCGTCGACTAATGCTTCTTTTCCGTCCGGTAGCATAACTACATTGTATCTAGAGCTTTCCTAGAAATTTTAAAAACAGTTTAACTTAACGATAATGTATTTTAATGATAATATATTTAAATCCTAAATTATTTTGAATTTACCTGTGGTGGTTCGTAGATAGCAGCTACGACAGCTCTGATTCCCAGAGGAACATCTGAATGTATTTCATATCTTCCATAAAGATAACCAACACGTTGATGTCCTGTGATGCGCCAATAATTCAAAAAGCGCTCTACTAAGCCAGCATTTTCGAAAACGACGTTGTCAATGTGACGATATTGCTGACGATTTAAGGTAATCGCATTAGGCTGACATTTGCTACAAAAACCTCGAGGCCACGGTGGATGATCTTTGCAACCTGTTTTAATGCGACAGCTTATGTCCTCCAGTTGTACAAATTTTCCCCTGAAAAATATTTCATAATAATTATTTCACTTTTTTACGGTGAAATTGTGACAAGAAAATACATTAATTTTACAATAGGTGTTCCAGCATATTTGAATAGATTCCCTCTCTTAACTTGCCTGTCAACTCCAGCAGTTAGTTTTCTGAGATACGCGTGGAACGAGATATGTTTCACGTTTTGTTCCTTAAGATACACTTCGTCGAACGGTTCGAGAGGCGAGCAATGAACACAACAGGCATTCACTCCATGACGACAGCTAAAAGAAAAAGAACAGTGAACTGATATTCAAGAACGTTTTAAATTTAATGATTTTGATACCTACAATTTTTCATCTCGTTTACGCTGTATTTTTCCATCTTGTTTCCACAACTGCTGATCGACTTCATCTTCGACAACGCTTGTAAGAGAACGAGATGAATTTGGTACTATAGGAGCCTGAGAATTGCGACTGGTGCTGGGGCATACTTCCATTGGAGTCGTATCTATTAGAATTTTATCACAATTTAATTAAAACTATGACAATATAATGTACTACATATTTCCTTGTGGACTCAACATTTATTGACATTTGTATTCACTTTTTTAAATTTTTATACGATGTAATTCAAGAATGTCGTCTTTTTTTTTTGTATTCCTATAAAGTCAAATACCTGTGGTGATGTTATTAGAGGAACTGCTAGTATATGGACCATCCCAAGGTAGCCTGCCATTAAGAGATGCAAAATATACCATATCTCCGTGAGACAGACCCAAATCTGAGATTGTTTTACTACGTGACGATATAATTTCATCTTTGAAATTTCGTTGCTTGAATAGACCGAATCCATAGCTTTGAAGATCAAAGGCTTCATAAATCTAAAAAGTAAAAAGCGAAATATATTAGTAGGATTCGTTTGTCAATATAAATCATAAATTCTTTCTATTTACTCTGAAGAGCTTTTAATTATTTAAAGCTTATTTTTTAATATTTCGATTTTTTTCAAACCCACATTCCTAAAAAATCGTCATAAATTCTATAGTTTGTAAAAAATGAATTCTTTGATTACTATTAATTTACGAAAGAAAGGTAAAAAAAAGTCATGGGGTATTCTGGACCCCAGATTATTTCCCATGCGTGAAATGTTAGGGAAGTGTAGCATCTTGGGGTTAAAGTTTATTTCGCTCATAATAAACTAATTTTGCATAATTGCATATATAACAGGAAGAAATGCTTAGTAATTAAAATATAAAGTAATCATATTTTAGAAGTATTTTTTTTACTTTATTTGCATTAAATTTGAAAGAATAAAACATAATTACAGTACAAGACTTCAGAATTTTTCCGCGACATTCACCTTCAAAGGATAATTAAATTAGTTATTTTTTAACCCTTTTCCATATTTATTACAAGCTGCAAATAAAATTCTCAAAATTCAATCAAGCCATAATCAAAAATGTATAATTCTGCATAAAAAGTTTAATCGCAATAACCAAGTTTCACGAATAACGTTTGTAATTTGATTTTTATGTAATAAAAATAGCATTCTAGAATATTACAAACCTTTTCAAAGAGCGCAGTAACCGCGTCAGAAGGATTCACTTGAATCCTTTTCGTACCCTCTGGCGATTGTACTCTCAGAGTCTGCAAAATATAATAAAAATTACTTCTTAATATGGGAAAAAAGGAGAAAGGATTATTTTACTTTAAAAATTTTGTAGAGTCATCATGTCAAAACAAAACGAACGCATAGTAATTTTTGGAAGCATCGTTTCTACAGCAACCATGCTTGTAGGAAACCGACGCGTTCTACAGAAATGAACCTTCATCCATATTTTTTTTGGAAAATTAGAATGCAGATAAAAGGTACAACTTATCTGCAGCGTGATTGAGACGCTCAGAGAGATTTTAGAGTAATGGAAATAACAGTGCATTTTACTTACAATTTGCTTGGATTTTGACATTTCGCCGGTGTTCGTCGAGCATCAGCTGTTCAGGTTGTCCTACTTGTCTGTTCAAACTTAATACCGCCAAAATCCCTAGGCAGGCGCGTGAAAATTGTGGAAATTTATCAAAGAAATTGTCGAGTCAACTTGTCAAACCTAACCTCCACGTTGAAGGAAAATGGTAAGTACCATTCGAGATTTCACTAGCTTTCCATCAATTCTTCACGTATTCACTGTCTCTAAAAAAGATTGCGAACTTAATTCGCAAATAAAAACGATAAATTGGTAAATGCAGATTAAAGAATTTACTCCGAAACTTTTTCTTTCGTTTGCACACGAGTCCTTTGCAAACTCTAAGGAACTACTGCTACTGACGAAGAACGCTTTTAGAGTGAAGGTTGTAGACTAAAGAACAATTGATATGGCCAGAACTCAGAAGCAATATGACACAGCGCATTGTTGACCGCATCCCTTAGGATTTATACCTGAATGAAACACTTGACAGACAACTATTGTCTACTACTCTTATTTGAAATATTTAGGATATGGATTCGAGAAATTTTGCCAGGTAACCGAACCCCTAAATTGTGCTACCGGTGATGCAGCCCTGTACGCATGGTTAAATACTTTTCGGATTCGTTGGCACCCTATCAAAAAACGTTTTACTTTCGATTTTTATTTTTTTATTTTTGATAATATGACAATGACCGATGAAGTATAGATTGAAGTATAGTATGGTATGGAATTCCACACCCACAGGATGATTTGTTTTTTTATATATACATACACTCAACTGCCGATTCGGTGCCGGCTTCGGGTCTGGGCGGCACAGAATCGCACCTTAGATTCAGGTAAAAACT
>JAUESH010000024.1:19384504-19426625 GCA_032275165.1 Synergus magnus
GGGGCGCTACGGGAGGGGGAGCAACCGTGAACCCGGAACTGAAATGGTCGGTACAGAATCGGCAGTTGAGTGTACTTATATTTTATAGGCCATTCGAAAAATCCGGTATCGAAGGTTCAGACCGGACTTTTCGAATGGCCTACGATCGACAAAATAGGCCCTTATCTTGAGACGTACACATATTTATATCGAAAAATCTATATTACTGGATTGGAAAACCGGAAATGACAATCATTTTTTTAAAATATTTAATAGAACAACTTATGCAATTATTTTAAATTTCACTTAATATCACACGCAATTATGTAAGTTTAAACGAGTTGTTGTGAAATTTCGTAAGACAGTATTTTAAAAATTTTCAATTTTTGTAACACTTCAAATTTGTGAATCTAAACCTTTACCTAGAATTGAATAGTTTTAATTTTATTTTCTTAAAAATTAACCGAGTTTGGAATTAGGCTTTCAACCTCACATAAATGAAACTTTTTTTAATCTCTTGAAATCTTTTTGATATTATATTGCAATCTTCTTGAAATTACATGAAATCTTTTGACATTAAATTGGTATATCCCATTTATATCTGAGAGGATGCTAGAGATTCAAATTTCTGCCCTGTAGGCCTTTTTTTGTGTAAATTTTCAATTAATGCTGTAAATATTTAGAAAAAATGTTAATGCAAAAAATGAAATTGTTATATTGGCCCTGAGGTGGGAGTGCTAGCTTGCACGATCCTCTGGTTTGTCTCTGGTACCGCTGATACCATTTCTTCTTGCCAAGAACGATCACCACGCCGTTCTCTCAACTCTAAAGTCGCGCTGATGAGAAATTCAGTGCATTTGCCAGACAGTGGCCATCTAGTAAAGCACACACCGCAACCCTTACGTCGTGTATTATCGTGGTGAACGCGTCTTAACTACATCCATAGTTACCCCGTTCTATCTATACTTAAACTCAAGCCAGCTGTTCTTTCTTAACGTCCACCTGTTGTTACATCTTTTGTGAATGAGAACTGGAAGAAGTTATAGCTGGTTATAGATAGGTACGTACTACTTCCGGTATCTTCTTGCAATAACAAAAAAACGTGCAGATCGGGTACTTCCGAGTGACGCGGAACTTATGCCCCTCCTCAGGAAAGTATCCTCCCGTTCCTACTTCCGGTTATATCCTCAATACTCAAAATACCCACTGCTTATACCCCAAAAAGTGAGAAATTTTCAATGTTCAAATAATCTTCTTTTATGCATGTCTCATTTTTCTTTGGATTTTATTCAGAAATTGAAATTATATGAAACTGGATGCTTTCCAAATTTAAAACGTTTTTGTTTGAATGCATCGAAATTTCAAGCGTTTCAATTTGAAGGTTTGAATGAAGCAAATTTAGAAAATAATTTATTATAATAATAGTGAATTTAAAAATTCTTCAGCTAAGAGCGAATTTTATAATTTGTGAGACTTCCTCTAAACTTCTTTGGAAAATACAGCAGCGAACTAAAAATAAACAAAAAAATTTGTATAGAATAGAGAGGTTGTTTACAAAACGGACTGGAATCGTAATATCTAAATCAAAATTAAATAATATATTTTTTATGAAGCTTTTACTTTACATAAAATTGCTAATATATAATTGCATTAGTACAGTTTTTCCTTTTCCTTTTTTGAAATTCAGATAATATTCTGTAAATATTCTTCCCGAAGAGCTTGGCAAGTTTCCATGCTAAAATCCAGTTTTGGATTTGGGTTAATTACTAATTACGTGACATATTATTTCCGTACATGTCCACTTTCTGAAAATTACAACGTTAAGAACTTATTTTAAATTAATGTTGAAAATACTTCCCAATTCCCATTTTGGTCGCTTTAAAATCAAGATATTTCACATTTTGGACAGTATGAAATTAAAATTATGTCTGATGCATTTGTATTTTCAATTTGATTCAAATATTTAGACAAAATTATAAATTAATAGCGTTCAATTTTGGTCGCTTTAGATTTAATTATTGCATTTAAGTTTTTAAAATAAAATTTTCTACGAGTTCAGTTAACTTTTACATGAATTTACTCTGTTCCAAAAATAAATAAATCTCATTTTAAAACACGGTTCAAGGACTATATTATTACATAACAAAATATAGGTGTTTTTAACAAATTGGCATTGAAAACTTTTACATTTCCTTCCTTTTTTCAATGGCATTCGAAACATATATTATTTTTACTGTAAAAATAACTTGATGCCAAACATTTCTGTATTTTTCAATAGGATCATTGTGTTTTCGCAATCCAATCGTGTTTTTGTGGGCGTAAAAATTTACGCGGCATTTCTGCTGGATCAAAGCCAATTAATATCTGTTTAAGAATCGAGGAAACAAAGAAACAAGAAATTTTCGTTTATGCCAGAGAACGTTCTTCTTATTTTTTGTGTTTCCTATTTTAAATTCATTGAACTAAAGTGATATTTTTTTCAGGCAGAAAACATGGAGAATGCAGACGAAATGGGAACGACAGTCGAGCTTTATGTCTATGACCTAACGAAAGGAGCAGCAGCACTGATGTCTGAGCTTTTAATAGGTGAGCTTTAAAAACTGATGGGAGTGAGAGGAAAAAAAATAAAGTGGCGTCATAAAGATAGGTAGAAAATGTTTTCTTTACGACGTCGTTCTACGTCAGTTTCTTTATATCCTCTTCACTGAGTCATTTTTGTAGATGTATCTAAATGAACCACAATTCTACTTTTCAGGTACATACAGAGCTTTTCAGCGTCATTTCGCGACACTGCCAAATTGAACAAGTCTCGAATAGAATCATAGTTGCCAAATTCTGGGGTAATTTTAGCCACCTTTGTCCGTATCAATTATTTAATTATAATTACGAGGCGTCTTATTTTATATCAGGGTAAAATTTTGTAGACAATGTTACAACTGACGAGAACTAAGTTTCCTCACGAACAATGATGAGCAATTGAATACATTTTCATCAAACGTTTTATGTATATATTGGCTTTAGAAATCGAAAACTTGATTTCCGAAGGAATAATATTTACTTTGTAGAATAGACCTAATTTATAAAATTTTTAAAACTAACTTAAATCATGTTATGCTGATTATACTATTAGTCCGAGGAAGATCAGGGGTATTATATCCTCTAACAGAACAAAGTAAATGGAACAGAGACATTTAGAAATCATTCGCGTGGTACACTAAAATTAGAGTACTCTATGTACTATAATATATTCTGCGATTAGTAATGTTACTAGAATAGAATACCAACAAAATTAGAGTCGTATTTAAAAAGAATATTCTATCTATTGCACTTCATTTATATAGAGAAAGATTGAATTGCTCTAGTAATTAGAATGTTAATAACGATTTTAGATAAGTTTTTAGTTTTTCGAAGCGCTTTACATTACTATTTTTTTCATTCTTAACAAAACCAAATTGTTAAATATATAATTGATATACATGGAATAAGTAGGTATTCACCAACTACAATTTATTTGGTTTCGAGTCAATTAATCATGAAACAATCATGTTTTTGTCCCGCTGGTGGAATGGCACACGCGTATCATTATCGTGTGGGATTCTATAGTTGACAGACGGAACGAAGGTGCGAATTCCGATATCCGCGACAGCTGGTATAATTTATATGTTTGGCATACGCGAATGTCGCGGAAGCGTTTGAAAATTGCAGGGAACTGCGTAGAACTATGGTAAAATGTACACCGGGCACGTTTTATCCAAGGTTCGTTCGCCGCAAATGTTATTTTAGAAGAGCCGCTATATTTCACGTGATTAGCACCGCACACTTCGGGTAATAGAACTCACCACTTTACTGACAAACTTGTTCACGTCCTAAAATTATCGAAAACTTTTTCCACGAGTTTTATTTCAGAACAATATTTCAAATGTTAAAAGCTTTTTCTGAAAAGTGTTGTACTTCATGTTGGCTAAATGATAATTAGATTCAAGTCTGGAATTTTTTGAAGATACATATTTAATTATTATTTTTAATCCTTTAAACATCTCTAGTAGAGCTTTCGGCCAAAGGGAGGTTTCTGACCCTCTCTAAAGAAGATAAATATATCCGAGATAGTCTCTCTGGAAGTTAGTACCGTGGACTAAGATAAGTTATTTCTCGCGAGACGAGAGTCAACGAGCCCAGGAGAACTGCAATAAAAACGAGGCATCCGTGGATCCACTTTGCTATTTCCGCGATGGAAAGTGGGTCGAAACCAGACCGAAACCATCTTCTGGGTGTCCCTACATTCTCTCTTAATTGTAAAAATGCTACTACATTTCTCAACATGATGTATTCATATATATACGTGTCTTAGATTCGACGAGTACTTGTTTCGATTCATCTACAATGGGCAGGTATCCAAAATCAGATAGCAAACACACTCAAGATTTTGGAAGCACGTGCACTATTACTAGAAAGTAAAAAAGCGGAATTTCTTGTCCCCTATTTCCCCCTTTTTGTAGAAGTCCTCATGTTGTCCCTTTTTTTTCAAGAAACCCGTTTCTAAATTCTTTTGAATTCCCTCATCAAGTCTTTTGAATTTACTTAAATTCAAATGATTTAATTTTGAAACATAAATTCAATTTATAGACTGTATTCAAGTCATAAACGAAAGATTTGTGAGATTGCAACAAATTTAAAGGTGTATTTACTAAGCCTATTATGCAATTATGATAAATTATAACTTGATTTATGACTGGAGTTAAATTTGGAATCCTATTCTTCCCGTTTACAAGAAAAGTGGGTTATACAACGGCTTTATCTGTAGACTTAGGAAAGTAGACTTGAAAGTTAGTAGGGCACCAAGGGGATCATTGTTGTTATCAGTCAAAATTCCAACAAGCCTGACAAACCTGGCAATCTTTGAAAACTCATGGAATTTTGAAAAAAGTAACTGAAATTTCTCATTTGGAGTTTCTCTTATTTTGAAAGCTTCGAAATTAAATGTATTCAATTTGGAAGAGTTTTAGGTCAAAATATTGTTTAATTACCAATGTTTTATATTTCAAACGACATTCAGTTTTTCTAATTAAAGATAGAGATTATCAGAGATAGAGATTTCGAGCGCTTTCAATTTAAAATTGTTTAACTTCAAACGACTTCAATTTGATGATATAAATTAGACAAATTTATTGATACAACAATAAAACTGATTCATTTTGTATTTTTGCACAGGTCGTCATTTGGATGGAGTATGGCACACAGCAATAGTTGCATATGGTCGAGAATATTTCTTTGGGCCAAACGGAATTCAAAGCGTAAGACCTGTGAGTAGTTTCTACAGTCATTTCTGTAGTCATTTCTGTAATCTCCTGAACTGGAGTTTTATGAAATATTTTACCTGGAATACTCAGTAAACCTATTAACCCGTTTCCAAATTATTTTATAATATTAAATTTACATTCCCCATAATAACACGAAAGATAATAAATTCTGCGTCTTGTAATAAGCTCAAGTTGAAAGCAATATGTACATTTCGTAAAAAGATATTGCAAAAAAGTTTAGATTTTTCTAATCAGAAAAAATTAAAACATACTAAAATTCCAAAAATATCTATATTCTAGTAGATAATGCCTAAAATTTAAAATTGTCTTTTTTCAAAGATCACTGATTTAAATCGGCAGGTGGTCTTTAGTATAAAAGGATTTTCTACATCATCAATATGCGATATACATGTTTAAACAGATGGCACCACAAGACCCAAGAAAGTTGTAAATCTGTGTTGAAAATTCTTTCGAAGAGCATTGCTAATCAATTCATAATGCTGATCAATTTATTAATAATTGATTAATTTTTCTGTAATAGAAGGAAATCATCTCATTTGGTGAATTTCAATCCACGTCGGATTCAATTTAAAAGAATTGAAGAATTTTAAAACCTACATCAGTCTATAAGACAAATAATCCGACTAAATCAATTCAAACGAATTTCTACGAATCGACAAATCAAGCGTCTAGTTAATAATCTTGTTCTTTTCTCTGAAATCCTGAGAAAGCTCTTGAAATGTCTTAAAATGCTATATAATTTTTTTAAATTCCTGTACATTTCTTGATTTCAAGGGATTCCAAGAGTTTTTGTTAGTTTTAAGGAATTTCTTGGAATTTTAAAGAATTGCTATAAGGGATGTAAATGGATATAAAGGAATCTGACGAGATTTAAAATTATTTGAAGTGTTTTTATAGTATTTTTACTTGAAAAGGAATAATTAAGGTGTCCATGTATATCAAAAAATTGCACATCATTTTAAGACATTTTAAGACATTTCAAGAAATTTCTCAGAATTTCAGAGGAATAAATGATTGGAATATTTAAAAATTAAAATTAAAATCATTGAGGATTAAATATTAATGGTCAGGGAAAATGAAAAATTAGTCGTGGTAAAGTCAGGAAATTTTAAAATTGAAGTTTTGTTTCTTGGACTTTCGATTGAAATAGAGGCGAAAGATTCGCTAAATCGCCTCTTTTATACTTGGATGTCAAGCAAGCTTGGCCAGTCTTGTGCACCAAGTCCTGCGACACAAGCGTGAGTTGTTTCTACATCGAGAAATCTAGTCATCGGCTCTGGCCATACGATACTCGAAGCATAGGGGGTACTAAATTTGGTCGGTGGGTTACTAAAAATAAAGCTACTCCGGGTCTATCTACTCTCACAGAGCTCTCTTTCCCATCTCATACTTTCCTGACCAGACTCTTCACAGGCGAAAGCTACCGGTAGGTTCAACCGGTATACCTGGAATCCTTCATCTCTTCTGTTCTGACCTGGTGTCACCACCACCACATCACTTCCACCTACCAGAAACGCGACTTAGAGACCTCTTCCATCGCTACCACCTTTATTACGAACCGCACTATTACCAACTGGCAGTGCTATTCACATAATATGTGACGTCAGAGCTTAACAAGCAAAATCATCCCTAAAGTGCGCGAGTGTCAAGAATTTCTCTCTGCTATTTCATTATTGTGTTTTTCTTCATAGTTTTATCCAAATTCAACTTGTGCGAAGAGTGATCAATTTTGCAGAGATTTAAGTAGCTATAGCTTCCGATGGAGTTTAGACTAAGAATTATTTTAATGATCATTTGATGATTAACGCTCATGGAGGAGGAAGTGCTACTCAAGAACTCCAGTCTTTACATGAATATGTTCGGATAATCTCATAAAAAACTTTGTTTATTTGAAAATAATCTTAAAAGAAGTAAGTACAGCCTTCAGCAAGTTTATCTATCGCGTTGAAGATCTAAATGCAAATAAATTAACGATTCCCTAATTGAGGCGAATATTTAAAATCATTTTTATGATTACATCAAAGTAGTCGTAGCTTTTACGGCAAGATTTTAAAGTCAGGAAAGACAATCGAAACGCAATCTTTAATAGTTGCAATTCCTTTTTAAAAAAATATCACTTATTATTCAGTTAGTTTAAGAATCTTTCAGTTTCTCAGATTCTCGTTTGAATCATGGAGTTTATTCTTGGTTTCGCACTAGGAAAAGACCGAAACTCTCGAACTTTCAGATGAGATGCTCTAATTTTAGACTTCACGTTAAAGTCAAATTCTTCGCGTCGCACTATTGACAACAGCTTCATTGAATATGTTCGAGAGCAATTCCTCGGTTTAAGGGAAATTTAACTACAGCATTATGTTGACCGAAATTTAATTTGAAAGGTTTACAAATTTAGTTAGACTGTATCCTAAATTTTTGTGTATTGTATATTTTCAGGGAGGCACTGAACTACGTGAGCCGCAGAGAGTAGAAAAAATTGGTGAAACTTATCTACCATACTCAGTTTTCTTGGAGTACATCAACGGACTAGGCACATCCAATTTTGCGTACGTATTCAATTTGGATAAAATATTCGCGTGGGTGTATTAAAAGAAGTGGGATATTTTGTTTATACTGTTGATTCAACGTGATATTTTTGTGCTTCCGTTGCAGACCCGGCACTTATCATATATTTGAACGTAACTGCAATTCCTTCACGGATGAAGTAAGCAATTTCCTCGTAGGCACTGGTATTCCAAAGTACATTCTAGATCTTCCAGAAGCGATCTTACAAACGTAAGTAGAAATAATAATGAAAAATAAAAAAACAGATGAAAAATAGTTTTTGCTGATTTATTAGATTTAAGATTATCAAATATTTGTAATTCAATATTGTACTATTTTAAGCACTTGAAATTCAAAGTAACATAATCTTCATTTCTTTATAGTCCCATTGGACAAGCTTTGGGTCCTTTAATAAGTGATTTGAGCAACGGCGCAAGTGCCGGTTTCACAGTTGGTCAGAGATTCGTTGAAGCAAGGATTCAAAGAGAAGAATCGCCTGAATACCAACTTCTGAATACAGCCATCGAGGAAGCCAGGTGTGTTAATTAGTATTTAACAAAGTTTTGATATTAACTAACCTTTAGGGTCTAAATATTGCTGTTGGAGTTACGTGCTAACCGTAAATTCAATCTCTTCATTTTACCCAACTAGAAATTCTAGAGATCCAGAGATCGAAATTTTAAAATTAGAATTGGAATTCCTAAATCTTAAAATGAATCTTTCAGACTAAACTCGATTGCTTTAGAAGAGAAAAGAAACGTGATAAACGAGAAGTTAGCGAAGAAAGAGCGAAAGAAGAAAAAGAAGAAGAAGGAAAAGAGGGAAAAGGAAATCAAGGAAAGTGGAAGTGAAAGCAACAGCACAGGTCCGAGCAATTGTTGCACAAGTATGGCAGATAGCGAAGGTATGTAACAATAAATAATATTATTAAATATCTATAATATTTAAATAATCTTGTATCTTGTATTGCAGCAGGTGCAATGAGTGAGGTACAACCTCGAAATGGGGATGTGTGTGGCGATATGGGAACAGAGATGCTGCCTTCAGAGAGAGTTCTGCAAATGGAAGAGGATGAGAAACGAGAACAAGATGAAATCAAGAAACATCGAGATCCCCCAATCGTATTCAAAGATCTCGTAAATCTCAAAGACGAATTTGAGACGCTGGGTAAACTTTTAGAGGGAAAGTTGAATGATAATGAACGGACAAATCTCGACGAATTATACCAATACGTGGTGGAGAACGAAGGTTCTTGGGCTTTGGGTGATAACTTCCTTAACTTTGTCGGTCAGTGTTATCCTGTAGAAAGCAAAGTAAAGTATCATATGAGAAAAATAATAAATAGTCAAATAATAATTGACCTCTTTATCGTACAGGACGAATCCTTTACGACAAATCTTTGGAACCTGCTGTGAGAACCACACTCCTCAACATCCTTTCCGTTGCTGCTCTTAAGGATGATGTGATTTTACTTTTGCATCAGGACAGAAGAGACCACACTATCATGAATTACGCCTATGATATCGATCGACATTCACCAGAAGAACAGTTACCACTCGCACAATTCGTTAGTATAATATAATTAATCAAATCGAATAACACCTTTAAAAAATCAAATCATAATCCTCAATTGCCTTTCAGCTAGCAAATATGTTCGAGAACCTTAGTAGTTCGGAATGGCTGCTCTACATCTCTGAGTGGCAACATCAGAACCAGAATATCAGCAATATTAGGGTAACAACTAAAGTGGCGGTGCATTCGCTGCTGTCGGAATCACCGGAAATGCAAGCGAGAGGAACTGCCATAATTCACAACTTAGCCTGCAAGGAGGTAAAAACTGTGGTCTGTATCCCTATCAAATTAACCGCTATGTCGACTTGAGAACGCTTGCTTACGTGAATAACGATTTACACCGATAAACTTTGGGTCAACGATGTGATCGAAAAGTCTCTATTCTTTAATTAGAAGTGCTGCCTTCCATTGATTAAGCTTTAACTGAAATTCTATACTGCCAACACTATCTGCCTTGAATTAAACTGCTTTCGGTGGCCCCTTTTATAAACAACCATCAGATTCTTTTAAAAATCGAGCTGTCAAAGGATAGAAATTTTATAAATAATTTTTTGCATCTGAGGATTTTGAATTTACTTTTTTTTTGCCAATGAACACTTAATTACTAATTTCGATGTTGTCCTCTATTAATGTATTAAACAGAAAAAAGAAAATAGAATTGAACTTAAAAATCTAACAAATCCTAGTCAGATTCACTAAAAGATGAAATAAAATTGTTCACAATATTTTTTTTAAATCTCATAAAATTTCTTTTTCTCATAAATGTATTTTTCTATTTGTCATATAACATTTCCCCATATTAGAAAAATAAAATCGATGGCAGTTTGCAAATCGAAAACATGAGCACCGAACGAATACTTTTTCAGGGATTCAATGCTATTTTTCAGAAAATGCACAAAAACAAAATACTACGGCAACTTTTACCAAAAGGCAGCATTTCTAAGGTACCTGTCCAAGTTTTAAAACCTTTTATATTCGGGGGTAAGTCGTTATTCAGTAATTATGTCCGGCAAAATGAGCCAACAGAAGTGCACAGTGTCTCTTCTCGAAAAGACGGACAATTAGCAACCAATCCAAGCTTATATTATACCATAGATCTTTTTTTAATTCTATCATTTGATTAGGTGTTCGATGACGTTGCTGTGGAGTTAACGATGGCTCTTCTTCAATTTTTCAATGGGAACCCCAATGAAGAGCAACTTTTTGCCTGCATGAAGGCACTCGCTCGTTTCACGCAAATTAGTGGACAGGAAGTGCCACAATTGATACAGATGATTGGTCCCGAACCTAATAAGTTTCGCGGAACGTCCCAGAGGGTGGACCAACTCATCGACCAAATCAACAAAAAATTGCGTTAATTTAACCTAAGGGATAAGGTCAGATTCGTTTTGGTCAATTAGAAATTTTTTATATAAGTATTTATTAACAATGGTAATTTTAATATTATCTTTATCTGTTCTTTTTATTTTTCATTTTATATTTATACGAATTTTCGGTAGAAAAGCCAATACCGATTATTAATTCTTGAAGCATCCTTGATTTCTGGAAATTTTTAACTTTTAAATAACAGAAATTTTGTATTGGGTAATTTAATTGAAGTTATGTTTTACAAATCTAACAATGGGGGCAATAAATTAACTGGTTGCTCAAGCAGTGCTCATTTTTTCTTTTTTTTTTATCTCGCTCAGAGTTTGTACAAAGTATTTCGTGTACGTATTGATCGTACATTTGTAATTAGCATCAATGTGAAAGGTCTTTGAATTTAATTTAGCAAATATGTAAAATTAAAGTCTAAGCTGTATAAATACAGATTAAATGTGCAATAAATTTCTTGACAGTGAATGTAAGCATTACTTTTTTTCACTTTCCTACTTCTTCATATTTTTATAACACACAATTACCGGCTCAAAGTCTTTAATTTTTTACATCCTCGATTTGGTTTCAAGTTTACAACTTGATGAGCATCTTTATCAGATTGTCAACACATGTTAGAGTTATAAAAAACAGGCAGCCAGAAACATTTGTTTTCCCGTAATTTCCTCCGTTTACAATGAGATTTCAAGATAACGCATCAAGCAATCATGATGATTAATAAAGAAATTGCGTTAGTCTCGAATTGTCGAACGTGTGGCGAAATTGTACCCAGCCTTAAAAAATTCGGGACGCGGGGTGAATTGGCCCTTTTGACCCTTCTAATTAAAATAAAAAAAATAATTACCCCCATTTGAATTCTAATTTTGTTTGCATTTCAAAATGGCCTCAGTCGATTTGAAAACCTCGAAAAATGATCTATCAAAAGACTCGTCAGAGAATAGAAATAATTTTTGTCACAAATATTTTCCGATATCGAATTGGTTACCTAAATATTCAAAATTTCAAGCCATTTCGGATTTCATTGCTGGGATTACGCTGGGTCTAACGATGATTCCGCAAAGTATCGCTTACGCTGCCCTTGCGGGACTTCAATCTCAGGTGACATATTATGATCAATTCATTTACTTTAATTAACACATTAATCGAAAAATTATCTTAAAAATTTAGAATATTCAAATGACGTAGGTTCTCATAATTAATTTTACATTTTACCATCATTTATCGGATACATAAAAAATTAAGATATGCTTTGTATGTTTGCATCGTTGTTAACATTTATTTATCAGAATTTGATAAGCACTTTGAATAAGCACTTTGCTTCCTTTGCTAAGAATTATTGTACGAAAACTATTTGCAGTATGGACTTTACTCGTCTTTTTTGGGAGGCTTCATTTACGTATTGTTTGGGAGTATCAAAGAGGTATCAATTGGATCGACGTCTCTCATGGCAATTTTAGTCATAGAATACACAAGAGATATGCCTCCAGATTTTGTAATACTCTTAGGTTTTTTGTCAGGATGTGTTGAATTGACTATGGGACTTCTTGATTTAGGTTTGTATCCCATAAATTTAACAATTTAAAAAATAACTATTTAAAACTGATTAAAAGCAAAAGTCAGAATCGTTAAAAATAGCAATTTAAAAGTCTCTGAATGCAAAAGTTATCAACTGAAGAATTTCTCTTTTGTAAGGTTTTCGCACCCCACTTTTTCTATCGTAACCGGGAAAATCTTCTTGAATTGTACAGAATACTCAGTTAGCTGTTCTGGGTTATGAACCCAATCTCATAGGAGATAATAGAACTAGCTATTTTTCATCATTGCATCTCACAATTCAAGTGATGATCCCATCAAAAACTATTTAAAAAGTAAACATGCGAAAACCTCCTAACGAGAGATATAATTTGCTCTTTATTAATTATTTTTTTAAGGATTTCTGGTGGATTTCATATCAATACCGGTAACTTCTGGATTTACTTCCGCCACATCGGTCATTATAATTGTATCTCAATTACAACGTTTACTTGGTATAAAATACAAATCTAAGAACCTTCCCGATAAAATTTTTAAATTATTTCAAAATATTGGTAATCTGCGAGTGAATGATACAATTATGGGCGTATTCTGTATTACATTACTTTTAATGTTCAGAGTGAGTACCTAGATATCTTTTTATTAATCATTATTATGCGTATTAAAAAATTGAGGCAAGTTTACAATAATTGCAGAAATTGAAAGACATTAAACTGAACACTAAAAACGCTGCTAGAAATAATCTGTTCAAAAGGATATTTTGGTTTTTTTCCATTGGTCGAAATGCTTTAATTGTTTTGGCATCCACAATTTTAGCGTACCACTTGCATTTCGCAGGATATCAGCCATTTATTCTCTCAGGTTTGCAATAAATCTCAATTAAATCAAATAGAATTGAATTTTATTTTAGTTTAAATAATAAATAATTTTAAAACCAGATATGTTTAATTAGGCGAGGTCAAATCAGGATTGCCTCCTCTCCAACTGCCTCCTTTTTCTACGCAAGTTGGCAATCAGACATATTCATTTCTGGACATGTGTTCTCATTTGGGTTCAGGAATTATTTTTGTTCCACTCGTTGCAGTTCTGACAAATGTGGCTATAGCTAAATCTTTTGGTAAGGATCTAGTTGAAAGTCAATTTTAATTTCATTAAAATATTTTAAGTTTTAAATATGACTATTAATAAATTGGTTTAGCGAGCGGTGCATTGGTTGATGCCTCCCAGGAAATGAGAACTTTAGGTATTTGCAACATATTAGGTAGTTTTGTATCTTCCATGCCAACTTGTGGGGCATTTACGAGGAGTGCAGTAAGCAGTGCTAGTGGTATTCAAACGCCCTTAGCTGGTATTTATTCAGGTACTGCTTTAATCAACATTTTTATACAATTCCGATTTATTTTTTTCGTCAAAATTGAATTAACATTCTGTTATCATTTCGCTATTTAAACTTTAAAATATTTTAAAAGACTGTTATAGATTTAATTTTTTTGCATTGCTCTTAGGTACTATGACGCTTTTGGCGCTTAGTTTTTTAACACCGTATTTTTATTACATTCCACAATCAACTCTCGCTGCGGTACTGATAAGTGCAGTCGTTTTCATGATAGATTTCCAAATTGTAACCGTGCTTTGGAAAGGAAATAGTTAGTATTTCTTCTGTAAAAGGAACAAGTTTATTAATATATGAAGAAAGTTGAATAAATACACTCAGGATACAATAAATTACTTTTTAGGACGAGATGCTGTAGCAACTTGCGGCACATTTGCAATAAGTGTTATTTACAATGTAGAAACCGGCTTACTTCTTGGAACTGTTTGCAACATGATTTATCTATTATATCTATCCGCCAGACCAAAAATTGGCGTAACGGAATGTAAGGTGTTTAAAAAATTTACTTGAAAACCGCTCTAAATTTCTTACATCCAGAAAACAGGATTATTATTTAGAAAATAACTCAAGACGAAAATTTATTTGAATTCAAATTAACACTTCAATTAGTTTTTAGTCTTCTGAATGACGATTTTTAAAAACTTTTATGCAGACACACTTGGGAGACACGTATCTTTTGATAAAACCCGAAGTTGGATTATTTTATCCAGCGGTTGATTTTCTCACAAAAAAGATATCAGAACTTGCTGACAATCAATCCAGCAGGGAGATCCCACTAATTATCGATTGCCAGCGATTCAAAGGGGTCGACTACACAGCCGTAAAGGTTTGGATCATTTTTTTTATTTTTTTATATATTTGATATATAATTACCATCACTCTTGAAATAATTTTTTATTACAGGGTGTAGAGAGACTTTTAAAAGAATTTAGAGAGAAAAATAAGCAACTTTGGTTTTTAAATGTCAGTCCATCTATAATGAAAACTATTGGCATCCTTGGTGAAATTGAATCCTTTCAAATAATCGATAATGAAGAAAATATCATCGAATATTTCCAGAATATACGTAAGATACCAGATTCTCAAAGTCTTCTCATTACATTCTAGTATACCATTTTGCTTTCAAATGAATGAATTATTAAATTTTCATTTCTAAAAAGCACATAGAATTTCTAGCTTATTATTAATGATACGAAGATTATTATTATAGATTTGTTTAATCATGAAATAAATATTTTTAGGGGAGGCACCGGACATCAGTAGAAGCGTTACAGTTCCTCTATTTAGCGAACTACAAGAAAAAAATAATTCTAAGGAAGTCAATTATGACGAAATCAAAGATAAAAGTACGTCGTTTCCAGAAGAAAGATTATTACTAATTGCAGAGCACACTGTTGATATCGCTACTGATAATTCTCCTTCAATAAATAATATTCAATCGCGAGACGAAAATCATGAAACGGAATCAAGTCATCTGTGAAATTAAAAAAAATATATTGTAATAAATATTATTTAATTTATTATTAAACTTGATTTAATATTTTTTCCTGTTCCGCTCTTGATTTATATCTCTAAATGTGAATTAATTAAAAATGATTAATTGAAAAGCTAAAAGTCATGAATTAATGCAATTATAATATAACTAATCTTCAGTAAAACAATAATTAATTTAATTGAAAAATAGGGTAAGAGCACCAATTGGCACCTCCTTCTAATTTGTTTTAAACAACAGGAAAATGCAAATTTTTATCATATTTTGCTCACATGATAGTATCTTGAATAGACTACGTTAAATATTTACATTTTCCTATTGTTTTAAACAAATTAGAGAGGGGTGCCAACAATTGGTACTCTTACCCTCTTTATCAACAATTGGTCTTCTAAAGTATTCAATTTAAAAAAAAAATTTCAATATTAGGTATCAACTTAGAGAAAAAGAGAAAGAAATTAACTAGAGAAGTAATAATTCTTTTTTCTTATGTTTGAATTTGAATTTAAATAAGTAAAGAAACAATCGATTAACAGGTGTTCGATTTAAATCGCAAATACAGTTAACTTCACTCAACAACGACGTCTGTCGTCTGTTGCGTCTGTTGTCTTTCCCACATTTTCGTTATCAGTTTACTTTGGTTTACTGAATTTTCGTTTTTAAACAATTGATAATACCAGAATACAGGTAAGACATTCTTAATAACATTTCGTATTTAAATATTATTAATATTATCAATTCTTTACGAGTTTGCAATTACATAGAAATATAAAACCTAACCTCTACGATTTTAACCTCACTGCTCACTATATTTGTTTAATTTTGGAGATTTTGGATTTACATAGGTATTAAAAACACTGGAAACTTATCATTTTGTATTAAAAAGGTATTCCTAACTAATTAAACAGAAAACATTACTAATTACATTTCAAAAAATTTTTTAGCATGCTAGAATGTGTATAACTTGTCATGATAAATTCTAAATATATTCTATTAGTCAGTTCTAAATTACAAAGTATTAATACACTCCACTACTATAACCCACTAATAAATATTTAATTATTAAAAGTTTCTACTTATTCTTTTCATAACTATAAGACCCATAATTTATTGTAGGTAAATGTAATTTTTGAAGAAAAGTTAAAGTTAAGAGCCTTAAAAGTTATAAAAAGAAAAACTAGTTACATACTTTTATTTTGTAAAGAATCTAATCCCTTTATTTATTCTTTTCAGAATGAGTAAGTACGTGAATCTAATAACCGTAAAATCGAAATACGCTATGCGTATGAATCGCCTGAGTAACAGGATTTTTGGAGAAGTGGTCAGAGAAACACCCAAGCCTTCCTTGAAAGTAGTCAAACTATTCAGCGAGAAGCCCATAAATAAAAGGCCGGAGATCGTAGAATATTATCCACGTCTCAGAGAAACTCATTTATTAATGAAGAATCTACGATGGTACGGTCTTTTCAGAGATGAGCATCAAGATTTCAAGGAGGAATTTAAGCGACTAAGGATTCTTCGTGGTAAACAACCATGGGTAAAAGGACAAAAAAAGAAGGAGGACGATGATTAATAAATGATTTAAATTGTTAACTTATATACTCCTAATTTAGAAATAAAACTTAATTCAATTAATATAATTTTATCTTCAAAATCTTTTTCAAAAAGAAGCCTATCTGCACACAATGTGTAAACATGAAAGATAAAACATTAAAATATATGTTGAAAAAAAAGGATTTACAAAAGCAGTGGAACTATATTCCTCAAAAGTAAATGGCAAAAGATCTTCAAAGTCTTCTGGAGTCTCAATTTCTTTAGTACTCTTTTCTTCTTTCTTTACATACTTTGGTTTACTATGTTCTGCTGAACTACCCATTTCTTCCATATTATCCTTATTTGGACCAATTTCTTGATATTTTCGAAGATTTTCTTCTCGTTCTTTTATGTTTCCGACGAGGATTTCATCGTCGTTTACAATCATCGTGTAATCGTTAACATTATCGAATAACAGTTTCTTATTTACAGGGGTAGACGAAATTATCGATTGCTCTCCAATTTGCTGGGCAGAATCATTTTCTGTTTCTAAAATAAGATTCAATTTTCGGGCCTTTTCTAGTAATTCTGATATGTCACCAGTATGATGTTTTTTGTTTAATTCTAATAGTTGAGTGCTATTGTGAAAGTTGTCCGTAGAAATACCGCCTTGCGGTTCATTCTTGCAATCAGCGCTCCTGATCCGAGATTTTTGACGATCCTCTATTTTTTTCACCTTGATTATCAAATCGTATATCCACGATCTGTTGTGATCAAAGAATAAACTTTAAAATTCAATTACATATTTTGATAGTTGCATGATTTCAATGATTGAGTTAAGCTTAAAGTTGTTGAGGAATATTAAGACAAGGTTCAAAATTATCTACCTGAATATACTAACACTAAGATATGAAGGCAATCCGCCACAGTCCAATGAAAACTTTGTCCAGGATGCTATTCCCAACAAAACCATTCTCTGATACTGATCTTCACACACTACTGGCGTTCCAGGATTTCCAGCACATGCCTTCATATCTCCATCGGCTTCAACCATTGTACAGAAAACATTGGATAAACTTGCGTTTCCTTTGTGCATGTAAATACAATATTTCCACGCACTCAATGCTACTTGACTATACTGGATTGGTTTAGCAAACACTTTAGTAGAAGGCCCCACATAGCTCTGCCAGCCAAATATCAAACAGGATTTGTAGTTTTCGTCGAGTCTAACTGGCGCTATGTCCATAAAATGCAACTTCGAATCGCACAAGTCAAAGGGTTCCACCAATTTCATTAGAGCGATATTGTGGTCATGGTCGTGAAACTGAACTTTATATTCAGGATAAATGTATGCATGTAATACTCTTATAACTTGGAGGGATCCTGTTCCGTTTAAACCAACTGCTTGAAGTGAAATTGACTAGGATAAAATCAATGTTATAATTATGAAATCGATCAATTTTACGTTTAAATGAAGAAATTCTGAACAAAAAAAAAAAATACTTGTCGATCAGTTTGAACGCATTGAGCTGCAGTGAGTACCCAATCAGGAGAGACTAAAACACCACCGCACGGAGCGATTGTTTTAAACTGAATGAGCCAAGGAAATTGACCTTTTTGTACTCTCGAGCCTATTAAAAAAATTCCACTGCATGCTTTGCAATTTATCAAAATTAAAAATAGTACAAACAAGGTTGACATGTTTTCAATAGACAACTGTCAATATTTTTTCGCACCGTTACATACTTCAGAGCGCGACTTCGAATATGTGTAATTTATAAAATTCTTAATCTAATAAAAGTTTAGAAAATAGATTTTTTAAACTGTAAAGCTTTATTTAAAATTATGGCACGATTTCAGAGAGTAAAAAATGGAATAAATATCACGAAGATTTTTACAATTAAGAAAAGAGAGTAAATTTGTATCTAAATTTAATTTCCCAAGTCAAAATTCTTCTTTTGCATTCTTTGGTTTCTCCGAATCTTCAGTTTTACTTAAGTTTTTCTTGGTTTTTTGCTTGCTCTTCTTGTCTTCAATTTGACCATTGTCCCCTTTTTCTTTCAGACACGAATCATCCGTCCCTTTCAAAGCTCTCTCGGAACACAAATACCTAGAATTTTGACTTAAATGAAACCCTCGAATTCTTAAAGTTTATTCACGATCAAAAAATGCTTTATATCTTTTAATGTGATGCGTCATAAATATAAATATTAAAATCATCTATTACCTAGTAAGAGGAACGTTTCTCTGAGAATTGAAATACCACTCCTCGATATCGGATTCGTAAGCTTCTAATAACTCCTCGCATTGCGATTTAAGTGTAGTGATTTCGACAGAAGGATTGTCCCATAATTCATAGGGGATTCCTAATTCGACTTTCACCCCTTTGTCCCTAAAAAAATAAAGTCTTACATTAGTAAAATTATTTAAAGCAAATTCCTAATTAGAGTAATAAAATGTTACCATACACAAGACCGTGAAGAGTTTTAAAAGTTTGACTCATTCCTTTAGCAAACCGATTGCTATCGCTGCGCTCTTTGTGGATGTTGTATTCCAAAATTCTGTCGCATAATTGATCCAAAGATTCAACTAGACGGAGTTCACTAAAATAATTCAATTATTTACAATTTTATTAAACAGCATAATAAAATGTTTAATTTAATTAACTGTAAATATAGGCAGATTATTTGCAATCTTACGATTTTACGTATTCCTTTTTCTTCTTGGGAGCGATATCATCTATAGAGTAGCCTATTTCTAAGACATCATGCGTTTTCCCTGTTTCATCAAGACGAGCTTCTAGCTCTGTAGCAACAACTTTACAGACTGAAAAAATAAAAACTCACTGTTAAATTAAATTAAAGAAAATTGTAAAATAAAATATAGTTACCCAGAAATGGTTGGAATGTAAACTTGCAAAGATAATAATTAAAACAAGACATACCTTCGCACTTGTTTGCATATTTAACTCCCTCTGCTTCTTCGGGCCCACCAGCAGTAAAATTTATTAATAAAAGTATAAAAACTATTGTTGGAAACTTGATTAACGTCATGTTAACTGAATGTTAATAACTGAATTGAACACTTGCTATTTAACTTCCAATTGTAAAAACACAATAAAGATATAATAGTATCTTTAGGTTATGTTAGGTTAAAATTCTAAAGGGATTCTAGTTTGATTTCATGAAAAAACTCATGGAATAAAGATATTTTATCAGAAAAAGTTTTATAAAAAATTTAAAAGTTTATACGTGGTTTACAGTATCCAATGAAATTCTGACGTCTGGTTGTCACCAAGCAACGAAACAGATTTAAATATCGAGCAAGTTATACACTTTTAGGACTTCACCTTTTACTGGCTAACTTCTTTTTTTACAGTAAATTAAAATATTCATGAGGTAAACAAGAATGAAAATATGTTTTCAATATTTATTACTTTTATTCGAATCGAAAAATTTGATTGAAAACAAAAAAAAAACACGAAATAATCATTCAGAGAAGATACAGGCCACGCAAGTAGCTGTAAGTAGCGTCGGTTGTGGTCTGTGGTCATCTGTCAGCGCTGTCAAAATTAAACGCCACTGATATGTACACTCCTGACAACAGTGGTGTAGAGAAATAATAGTAGTTTGGGTACTTTGGACTTCTCTGTTTAAATATATGTGATTTTTAATGCTGTTAGACTACATATAATAAAATTCTAACAGAATTTATTTTTGACAAATGTCAACCTGAAAAGTAAATACCAGAATACTAGGACTTTTTTAAGTAACCATCCTGGCTAGGTAAAAGATGAAAAAAGAGAAAGGATATGTCAAAGCAAAAAATTTAATAATAACGAATTGAATTAACATAGAGCATCATAAAATTCGCTCCAGATATTTATAAGGCATCAAAAGACTTCGTGATACACAAATTTGTAATTTTGGGACGATCTATACAATACAATATCTATATTTCTCATAATAATGGTCACGCATTAGGTAGTATATACCGTGAAATCGTCCACATGGACTCGTTTATTTGAATTAGAAGGCGCTTCATCGGGAGGTGCTTCCTTTGAGTTACCGTTTGATTCTTGTAAAAGTTTCTTCCTTAAACGTTTTATATTTCGCAGTCGTTCCAACCAATTTGACGCGTAGGGTCCTTGACCTTGATGTTTCAAGGACGAGGAAACCATTGAAGCAAGCTGTAAAAAAAGTTGAATAAGATAATTCTGACAGAATTTGCAATAAATAAATAATATAATCACAGTGAACTAACATTTGCGTGCAAAGCTAATTGCCTAGTAAGGATTGCCAGATTCTGATCTGAAATGATTTTTGGTTCGCTATGACCAATGTGCTCTGCAAGTTCTTCCCTCGCTTGGACTGTGACTTGATTTGTCCCGTGATCTAGTGGTTGAATAACTACACAGGCATAGTTGAATTGTCCCTGATAAAATTACAATCAAAATGAGAAGAAGAATTATCAAATTCATGCGTAGGTCGCAAACCTTATTCGGTTATTTGCTTAGTCTCATATATCTATAAAGTAAAATAATAAATTAATGCAAGTTAAGATTTCATACCTTTACAGTTTGTATATTGTAAGGTTCTCCGCTTTCATTATAAACGATGCTAACATAATTATTTCCTATATGCTGCTTCTTGGAAGTGCATTTTGGATCACCTGGTTTATTTGGCATTAAGGTGGCAACGTGAAATACAACCTAGAGAGAAAAAGGGATAGCAAATACAATTTTTAATTATATGGAAACACGTTTTTCTAGAAACATGTAACTAAAATTTTTTAAACATTAATTTTTTCAAACCTGTGTAACATCATCCTGCCAGATGTATGTAAAATTGCCATTCTCTCCAAAACGATCAAGCCCACCAAGAAAGACGGATGTTTCGTCAACGTCTTTCAGCCTGACGAGTGTACCAAGTCTTTGTAAAAATTCCGTGTATCGAGTCGAGCCATGTTGATTAGCTAGAATTTCAATTTCATTTGATACCTGTCCTGGACCTACGTACAAAACTCCGATTTTATGAGTTTCATATGGATGTATTTTGTCTAGAATCGCAATAGTTCTCTTCATCGATGAAGGTACGAGTAACGGTTTTTCTGTTCCGAAGTGAGCCTTGTGATACAGTTGTAGAAAGACGAAACTGTAATTAAAGTAAACTACGTTAAAGACAAATTAAAAATAAATAATTACTGATTTCTTTTTATTTTGAATTTAAACATTTTTATACGGTTTTTTCCGGTGAGGTTTACCAATTTTTTCGACTATTATGAATCTTTTCTCTTACACTAATTGAAAGTTCCATACCTGGGATTAATTCCATTTCTAGGTTGGTCTTTAACTCTCGGCGAATTTCCTCTTCGTATACTATCCCATTCACCCCGCGAACCTTTTACTGGACTCATTACAGAGATCGTGTGACCTCTGTCTCGAAAAGCCAGAGGAGGCAATGTCGACGGGTCAGATCTATCATCCTTTAGCTTTTAAGAAAGAGTAAATAATCATAATTAAATTCATTGTTATTTTACTGAATCTTCATCACAGAATAAGCATTCATTAATCACTCTGTTAAACAATTTTTAAAGCATACAAATCAAATACTTCATCAAGACGTGAATACCTTATCAATCAGAATATTTCTGCCAATGGGTGGTTTAGAATCAACTTGTCGTTGACTTAGATCTAAACTGGACAAACGGGAATAAACCTGGGTTGGAGATTGAGGGGGTTTTGTAACTGGACTTTGAATTAGGGAAGCTCGAGTCTGAGCAGTCAAAAAATTTGTCGGCGCCTGAAACAAAACCAAATCTCTCAGGATATTTCTATCAGTAAATGTCATTACAATTTGAAGTTTATTTCTGCAGATATAACTACGTCTGAATGCCGTGAAAAAAAGATATTTTTAATAAACCTGTGCAGTAGTTGGTGAAGGCGGCACAGTATTACACGTGGTTGTCGTTTGTGTGGTTTGTGTGGTTTGTGAAGCTCCAGGATATGAACGCTGAGAAAGTAAACCTGCTGGATGATCGCCTGTATTTTCACATGACGGAGGCGTCGTTCCCATACCAGCCATTTCCTCTGGAATGGCTTCACAGCTTACTCTAAAATACAGACAATTTTTACGTTACAATAATTAATTCAAAGATTAAATAATCGTTATCAAAATGAATAAATTACTTATTATTTAAATTAAAGTTGTCATACCTCATGTCTTTAGTATACGGAATTTTGGCATGTTTCTTCAACTCTGCATCCAGTTTCACGTCAAAGTCAGTGGAATTTGCATCTCGTTCAGTTTGTTGAAGATTTAGTTTTTCTTTATTAAGGAATGGATTCTTCCAGTTTGCACTCATTTCGGGGCTAGAGTTGGACCTCCGAACAGGATTCCGCGATCGGCGCCCGTCTATTAAATAATTATTATGAATATAAACCAGATTCAAAACTCCTGAAATGTCTAGACAAACTGAAAAATTGAAAAATACCTTCTTCACCTTCTTCCAAACTTTCGAGGCTATCCCGAGAACTCTGCCGCGATGGACTAGGTCGGGCGGGCGAACCCGGTATGGCTATCGGTCCCGAAGAAATTGAAGAAGACACAATGGACTTGGTGGAATTGTTTTGCTGTTCACTATGAAATTGATCGATGACCGCGTCTGGTACGTCTTGCTAAAAATATAAAGAAATTTTATGTTTAGTCTCGTTCTTCCCTGATTTCGCCGTGATAATTTGATCCCAAATTAATAGTTACCTCTAACTCGTCCCCTGAAAGCTCTAAGGCGATATCCTGACTTCTTTGGAAAGTCATATCACTTGTGGGCATATACAAAGAAGTGACATCGTGAATAGGGAAGTCTTGTGGGTTTTCCAAATTCATACAATTTTGTATTCTCATGCACCAGGACATGTCACCAGTCGGCCTTCTAACGTAAATTTCTGCCCATCCTTGACACCAACATGCACAAGGAACAAATTCCTCTGACTTCTCACTGTTGAGTATTAGTTCCAGTTTTGAAGGTTCTGACTGTTCCTTCTCAGGTACTTCAGTAGGAACTTCCCGTTTTGAAAAATCGGTTTCCTCCAGGGGTTTTTTGGACTCCTCTGTTGGAGAATTTGTGGCAGTATTAGCATTCGAACTAGCATGTCCACCTGAAGATTGCCTTGACAATTTATCTTCTTTAGAACCTTCACTGCTCGACGCTCGCCATAAGCCAGATTGACTCGATTTTGAGTGTTCTGGTGTTGGTGGAGTGGCCTTGCATACAGCCCAACAGTTATCACAAAGTCCTCCTTTCATTGCTTTGTTACTGCAACTACTGGTTGTTACTGTAATTAACTTGTGTCCTAATAGCCAAGTCATTGACTGACCTTCTTTTAACAAGAAATCAGCAGTAGGCAGTCTGAAACATGGAATTGTACGTTATTTAAATTAGGAATGTTTCAGTTAGTTGAGATCTATTATGCCTAACTTAAATTAAAAAATATAAATCCCATGTATTGGAATGGCAGCACGTGGTGCAGGAAAACTCCTACTTACCGCTTAGGTCGAGCCGAGTAAGTCGAAAACGTGTACCTCGCCATGAGATCAATACACGTTTCGGTGAGTTCTGCGTGAAAATCCATCAACGCTTCGTCGATAGGGGGTTTTAAATCCAAAGTTCGATTTTCTCCCATCATTCGATTCGACATAATCGGTCTCTCCCTTCGCCCTCTGCTGCCTTGTTCCGTAAGACTTGAACTACGTTTTCGATTGGACGAATCTTCGTTAACAACATTGAAGTCCGGCTTCATCAAGTGTCCCTCCTCAAAGGGTACTAAAACATTGGATTTAAGCCCCGTTGTAATAAACTTGACAAAATCTCTGCGGAATGGTAGCCGACACTTCAGAAACCACACAGCAATCACATGATGAGCCAGCGACACCGTATAATGATTATATTTATACGGATTGGTATATGGCAACAGTATGGCAAACACAGACATATATTGATCTCCAATGAAACTTGCAAAAACCTTCGGTAACCTTGTAAGGGTCGAAAGAAACTCAAGTATTGGAATAGCAATATGAACGGTTGCCGAAATCTTGGATAAGTTGAGCAGAACTTCTGTCAATAGTTTATTCATAGCGTCTCGCATCTCCAAAGTGCAAGTAGTGAGACTCGTAACACATTGGCTGGCACATCTAGCAGTAAGACCAACTTCTAAACATTGAATCAGTCTTTGTTGTAAGTTGGGTTGCAAGTATGCATGGTAAGATGCTAAAGAGGCAAGGACTGGAAAAACGTGGGTCTTGAACTCCGAAACAGTGAACTTGGGAGGCACGTTACTGAGGCTGTCAGGTAATCTCAAACTTTTGTCGCTCACCATTGAGCAAAGCGCGCTTGTTAGTTCCTGGATATCATTGTTTTGTCTCGAGAGAATAAGAGCACGGTTCTGCATCACCTGAGGCATTTCCTTTAATATAATCTGTAGGACTTTCCAATCCTTCTCTTGCCTTATGCAGGAAATAATTGCTCTACAAGCATATGATAGCGATATTTGAGTGATATTGCAGGAAACGTGTTGCAAAGGAGCAGGACTTGCAGGTGGAGGACTGCTGCCACCACTTCCGGTGCTCATTCTATCATTCGATGAGTGCTCTAGAGCAAGGTAGGGACTGAAACGGGTCACAGTTCCTGTTGAGGGGTCCGGAAAGCCCAGGTTATAGAGAGCGTTTGCCCTGAACTTTAGGAAACACTCGAAAATCTGTAAATTAATCCAATAAAGTATAGTTTATTATTAATTAGATGACTTTGTAACCTTAGTTACTAGTAAAAATATTACTTGAATGAAACTTACCAAATATCGAACGGTAGATACACCTTGGAAGACGGTAGGGACTTTGTAGTGTTGTTCTAAGTGGTTAGCTAACACCTTGTAAGCTCGTATCGCATGACTCGATGGCAGGCGATATAATTTTATTGTTAAAATCTTTATAACGCCAACAGCAGCTGTCTTCACATCTTTAATATCTGTATCCATAGTCACAGGTACCTCCGTTGCGAAAGGTTTGTTTATGATCTGAATAGATGAAACAAATAGATGTTTGTAAAAATAGTTAGATATAATTATATAATATTTTCATCTCAGAGAGAATTTGTAAAAGAATTTACCTTTTCTAATATATCTAACAATTCGAGACATCTTTTTGTTTCGCACTCGAGACAAAGATCGACCAAGAGATGTGCAGCCTTTGTTCGTATCGTAATATCAGAGTCTTGTTCTACGTACTGTAAGTAAGGAACTACTACCCTCTCTATGAGTTCATCTTCGTATCTTGACCTGAAGAAACAATTTAAAACGATTGTATTTAATTTTTTTTAAATTTTAATCAAACATGTTTCAGTAACTCTTTATTCTTAATAAAAACATATCAATAATAATACCTATTGACTTGAATCACATTGGTTAAGACATCCAGGACTTTCACTCTAATATTAGTTCTGGTTTCTACTTTGTAATATCGATCCATCAACAATCCTAGCTTATGTTGCCACTGATGATAAATTGGACTTATGAAGGAGGCTCTGTAGACGATTAGTTTTAATATCGATGCTTCCTGAACAAAATGCAAAATAAACAATTAATTTTTACATCCACAACTGCAACGCACAGGCAAATATTAATTAAAAATAACTAATTATTTCAACTGAAACAATTGTAATTACATACAGGTCTAGCGTCTGAACATCTTTCAACCAGTTCATAAAACCTTTGTAAATAACCACTAAAGAGGTTTAAATCAAGAAGTTTCTCAATACTGCTAATCGTCTCGTGCAAACATGTAGGTACTTGTCCCGTTGCAGGTTGATTACTTGATTCTAAAAAACGCAATAGTTTTAATATTTCAATTCAATTCCATTCCACTATTGAAAGAAACTCGAAATACTAACCTGTATGAGCAATAACTTCTTCTATTATGTCTAAAATAATACTCCACGTTGGTTCCTGAAGTTGCTCGCCGTACTTATCCACTAACCTTTGAATTGAGAGTGTAACTTCATACATAACAATGGGATGATTACACTGAAGTGCCTTAAAAATAAAATAATCAAATTTGAAAAACTTGCAATAAATACAAAATTGTGCAAAGTCAAAGTACACAAATCGTATTATCAATTACTCAGTATTTTGTATTTTACAAACCTGATAAAAAGAAGGCAACACAGAAGTAGGAGTGCATTCTAATTTCGGAATTCTGTGTGTTCCCCAGAGCCCCATGTTAATGTAAAATACGGCACCTCGAAGTAGACGAACGTCTCTCTGAAATATTGGCTCTTGTAACAAACGACACATCGTATATAAAGCGGAATGACCCATGTGAGTTCCTAATAGTTTACGCATAATCTGTAAGATTAAAAGAAAATTATTCTATTAAACCTTTTCTTCTTTTAATGAATCACGATTAATAATTCAACACTTTTTTCTAATAATCCGAATAAAAAAAATTAATTTACCTTCCAACTTAGTCGACAATATGGTTCATCATTCACGCTACGACATAAGGCAATAACAAAAGTTTCTAACGAATCGTGTTGTAAAGTACTGTAACATACAATCGTATCGAGAGCTTCCAGGCAACCCGAGACAATATCCGGACTATTACTATAGTAACATAAGTGACAAATATACCTGAAAAATAAACATATTGGTAAAATTATGTATAGTTTTAATGTCTTCGCCCTTCCTTTGAAACTCTATGTGTAAGATGTCAAAACATTTAAATTTTATTCTAAAAAAAATCTGTTTTACTCACTGAATCAGTCCTGATACAATATGTTCATCTATGCAGGCCGAATTGAATTTGATAACATTGACCAGGAGAGAAAGAAATTCAGCACCTCTCTTTCCATCGCCGCCAGTGACTATCGGCATCCATTCCAACAAAAATGGACCCATCCTCTCTTCCAAGTGTACAATATCTTTGCCATTTTCAGTTAAGCTTTGGAGAAGCTCAAGACTGAAAAGAAAAATTATATCAAAATGAAAATGCTGCTGAGTCCAATATAGAAGATATAAAAAGAAATTCTTACCGTGGACCAATATCTTCGTGAATATCATGATCTTTCACAACCATGAAAAATTTCAGTCGCATCAGGGAAGATATTTTTGAATATTGACCTTGTACGAGACAGCGTAAAAAGTTAAGAGCAATGTGCCTGTGTTCTCGAGCGACGTCTTCGCTAAGCAAATCTTTCACAAGGTTCCATAGTTTTTCAGCTGCTCTCTAAAACACAAGGTATAATACATATTTATAAGATTTTTTAAAATTAAAGAGCATTTTTTAAGAATTTCATAAAACTTTGCAATTTTAGAGAAATAATTTGTGGAGTTTAGAAAAAAGAAATTTAATATACGTACCTCTTCCCATTGATTATTTAGGACGGTGTCGCCAAGTTCTTTGATTGCTTTTGTGCGTTGATGAACAGGGCTTTCGGAACTTATTTCCTTCTCGATTTCGGGAGTTAAAGTAAAATCCTCTCGACTCCGGTAGTTTCCTAATTTTATTAGGATATTTTCTTATTTCAGTTATTTAATTTGTAATTGAGTTGTATTTATATTTATATTCATATAAAATGTTACTTCAATTATGAAAACTCTTAACATGACAACTTGAAATATAACCAAAAAATTAATTAGATTAATTAAATTCAAAAAGAATTAGTTAAAGGGTGATAAGAGACTGAAAAACACTTAGATATTGAGTTATTTTAACCGTTTCAACTGCAGGGTATAGAAGTTATGCTCCAAATGAAAAGTTGACAGATACAGATAATTCAAATAATTAATATAATTAATAGCAGTTCCAGTTGCTCCAATTGAATTCAGATCTAAAATTATTTAAAAACAAAGACTTTTTGACAAAACTATATATGAAACAGTCCAAATTGGAGTCAAACTAAAAATTAGTGACAGTAGAGAAAAATTATTTGAAACGGGTGAACGAAATCAGGCTTAAAATAAAATACAGAAGCACAATAAAAATAAATATATACTCAATAATGAGGTATTAAAGGGCAAGAAAATACAATTAGATATGTCATTTGTGGGTTACCTTTACCAAAGCGGAACCATCGCTTCAGTTTATCGTTAAATGTCTTGTCGTCTTTGTCCTTTATATTCATTTTTGATATATTATCAACCCACGAGTGCCGCCGAAGTATGAGAATTTAGTGAAAAACATGAAAACACTACATTAATTATCAGATTCAAGTTGGATCGAGAGATGGACATGTCAAAAACGGATTAAACAACGGGAACGCGAAAATGGAGCCGTGAAACCGGCACTTGGCACTTTGAACGGAAAATGGAACGAAATAGAACCAGCCAATCAGAGTTGACGGTAAACAGCAATGGCCGCGAAGGGCGGGAATCTATTTGAATTTGAAAATCACATAAACATCAAAACATCAGTTTTGTTTCTTTCTCTCTCTCTCTCTTGAATTTCGCAAAAAAAATTGATTGGATCTTTCCTACTTAAAATGGATGGACAAAAATAGCCTAATTCTTATCATTTTATAAGATTTTAGACATTCAATTGTTTAGCGTTGTTTAGTTTGTTTCGGAGTCTTTTGAAAAGTTGACAAAAAAATGTAGCGTTGCTAAGTTTTTTTGACGAAGTGAACAACAGTTGGCAAAAAATGTCTTTTTGGCGAAGTGTGGCATTGAAATCATCAAATCTTAAGACGACTAAAACGCTTTTGAGTTTAAGAAGGTGCCATGACCAAGCAGTCAGTTACAAAGAAATTATTCGGCGAAAGATCGGAAACAGAGAAATCGTCGGATTTGGTCAAAATGGTGAACCGGCTTATTTCGATATGCACATCTGCCCGTTTCCTTCTATAAGATTCCGCGAATTCGGCCCGGATTTAATGGTACGAAAAGACAGTTAATTATTTAGCGAAAGAGATATTAACTATCCAAAACAAATCATACTTTAAATTATTATTTATTGTAGAATCAAGCAAACAAATTAAATTACGTTTATTTATATTTGTTTAATAAAGCAAGTTTCTTTTGGATTAGGCTTTGCGAGAAAAAGAAAAAGGAGACTGGAGAAATCTCTCAATAGAGGAAAAAAAGTGTTTATACAGAGCGAGTTTCTGTAGCACTTTTGCAGAAATTGACGCACCCGACCCAGAATGGAAGTCTGTTATGGGCTGGACAATGTTTTTCTTATCCTTAGGGATTTGGCTTCATATCTACTATCAATTGTTCAGTAAGCTACATTAATTCGTTATTGTAATGTCACATAACATCAGATATTGTGTTATAAAATAGTTAATATATGTATATAAGTAATATGTAAAGATTTTAACAATGTTTCTTATAAGTATAATAAATTTCTGCATTCATATTTATAGATACAATGAATCCAATGTATGCAATTTTTAATATAACTGTTATACTTGTATCAATTACAGTTTATGTAAACTAAGTTGATGGACATATTTCAGATGAGTATAATACATATAACGTAAAAAAATTGTATATTTAATTTTAGTAAGAAGAGAGGCACCACCCACATTTAGTAAGGAGAGCAGAATTGCTCAATATTATCGAGCAGTTGCTATTAACTACAAACCCTTTGCCACCATCATAAGACCTCCTGGTGCTGAAAAACGAGTGCATCCGAAAAATAAGGCAATGTTGGATAAAATTATGGAAAAAGAAGCTGAAAAAAAAGCAGATAACGAATAAAGATTATGAGTGATGGATAGTAGTAATTGGATTATTGCACAGAGAAAAATTCAGGATCAACTATAAGACAGCCCTCCTGAAGGTCAGCCTGTCCCTCCATTTTTCTCTGTGCGTATTTTTTTTCTTTTTCTCTTCGACATCTTCTATGTGATTTATGCATGTATCTGTAGATACCGTATGTGATTTTCGGTTACCTACAGTTTTAGATACCGTTAATAAAATTTCAATTACATGTGTAAAAAGGCTTCTCTAAACCAAGTTAGACCATCGATAGAAAAAGGGCATCTATTTTTCCATCAATGGCCTCAATTCAAAGAGTTTTATCGAATCGCGAAAAGGTCAATGGAATGCCAATAGATTTTTTTCAGAAACTTGTGTGGATCTCTAGTCGAGAGATAGAAGCAAATTATATTTTCGTTGGCCATAACCTTGTCCTCTGAGAAGGCGATAAACGTTCCCTGATCTATCAATATATGCCTATTGAAATTCTTGAGAGAGGGAATTTGGGGACAGCGTGTGTTCCCGGTTATTTCATGAATAATGAATGATCACGCTCGTGTGACATCGTTGAAGAATGAGCAAGTATTGGTAAACGAAAAATGTATGTAGTCGTTGCTGGCCAGTTGCGAGCACATCCTGATTACTAATTCTTGGTGGCGCAGAGCTGCGGACTACTTCTCCGATGCATAGTGACACCAAATCCCATATTCCAAGACGGCGAAGAGCCCAGACTACACACCTGATGATTGAATCCTTCCATACGATAACTTCCGAGCACGTGAACCAGCCATCCAACGTAATCAGCTGTGAACTCGACTTCGGAGACGATGACGAAAGTTTTGAGCATTCTGGTCGAAACTTTCGATCCAAATTTTTTTCTTTCGTTTCAGAAGGAGAAAGGAGAAAAGTTACTTATTTCATTCACTCGGGCTAACGTTTTCATTGACGTCTTCATTGACATGATAACAGCATTTTATTAATTTCTTTGCTGTTTCTAAAAGAAGAACTTTTCGCATCCCAATTGAAAAAATGATAGAAATTCTATCCATTATAAGAGGATGTACTTTACACTTAAAAAACAAAGCAACACTGCTTATTCCACGTGCAATTTTAAGAGCGATTTTCCAAATGTTAAACGTGCTTTCTACTTTCATCACTTTTCTTTTTTTCTTTTTTTTTTTCAATTTGAGGAATTTAACATGAATGTTTGTGTTACTCATTGACATCATATTATCGACATAGTGGATCCCTTTCATACGACTCATCGCAAATGATGTACATTAGTTTACTTTCAGTGGAGAAAGTATTTCTTGGTCAGCCCAGTCAGGCTATTAAATTAGTCTCCCTGACAAATACATTTGTTCTGGGCACCGCTAAATTTAGGAGAGCTTTCTACTATGGTTCAAAATATAATTATATATTAAATATCTGACATATTAAATAATTATTAGTTTGAGAGTGAAAGCAGCTTAAAAAATGATATAAAATACATTCCATCTAGTACCAAAACTTAAATTACACAGAGAACAAAATACTCGGGAATCAATAAATATACTATTGAATTTATAGCATAACTATTGAACCGAAATGATTAATTCTTGTTTAATTGAATAATCAATAGTATATTTATTGATTCTTGAGCATTTTTTTTCTTAGTGTACTTCAGTGAACTCGTACCACTTGCCCCCACAACATAAATCACCTCAAGCAAGTGGTACCAGATCACTTAAATCAACTGGTACCGGTTGGTACCCTAACTTAAACCAATTGGTACCACATGGTACCACAACGAAAATCACTTAAATCTACTGGTATCATCGTTTGGAACTATAACTTTAATTAGATCCACTTGATACACAACATAAATCACTTAAATCTACTGGTACCACTTGGTACCACAACTTAAATCACTTAAATCTACTGGTAAATCACTTTAATCTGTTGGTACCACTTGGTACCACAACTTAAATCACTTAAATCTACTGGTACCACACGGAGAAAAATGGATATTCAACCTTAATATCTTGAATAATGAATTATGTAATTCGAACAGATGACCAACTATCTAGGATATTCAATCTAAATATCTAGATACTAAGTTTGAATAACGAGATAATTAGACTGAACATTTATGTGCTTAGGATGAATATCTAGATATTTAGGATGAATATATTTGTAATTCAATTTTTTGACTATCTAGATGTTAAGTATGAATATCTATTTTTCTCCGTGCAAAGGGGGCTGAAATTTGTCTAGGTGTCTTTGGGCATTAAATGTAACTATTTTAAGCAATGAAATTGTAAGTCTCGTGCGTTAAAAAAAATTGTACCGTTTTTTGTAAACACTGGGAACTTTGGCCACATATACTTTGACCCTCAGTATCTGAAATTATACGAATTATACACAGAACCTGTATCGGAGGAAAGGAAAGCACAGATCTGCATTCTGCAGGGCAGTCTCTTAAATCTATGGGAGTCTTCGCATGTGTTTCTCGAAAGCGAGAAACCGCGTCTCCACGTGGAGAAATGAAGGAAGGAGGATGAAGGTACAACAAGAAGGAGAGCGGAAGAGTACGCTGGTGGTGGAGGCACCAGGAGTCACTTGGTATAAAAGGGTCGTTGAACGGCGCTTCGTCTGTTTCACACTCTCACCTCGTTGCACGGCGGATCCTGTTCCTGAAATCGCGTTCCGATCGACTCCCTCTCCGGCAGGACTTCCGGAATATTTAATTCTTCGCGCTAGTTCAAGAGGGAGAAAGGCCACGAGAGGTGAGTTCCGCTGAGTTTCGCGGCCCACAATTACCGGAAGTGGTTCACTGTTTTTCAAGTTCGCGCCCTCTGCCATTGTTATCGACAGTGCATCGGTGTGAATATCTACTTTAATATCAAAAATTCACCCCAAAGGACTTACTTTGTGATAAATAGTGATAATTTGCGAAAAAAAAGTACGATTCGTCGACAGTGGCGTTTCTTGAAAAGTACAACAAGGGAATAGGGAGGGAATTTTATTACTATTAGGGTCTTCAGACCCTTCTGAGGATTCCGGTAGGTGATTTGTACTGATCAAATTTTTCGGTGTACAATCGTGTCGGAAAATAAGGGACCTATTGTTTTTTCAATTATTTTGACATCACACAAGACAGAGTCTTCAGATGTAGCATTTTCAGGACATTTATTTATACCAAGTTCAGTATAGTGAGAAAACTTTTCCAGTTCCCTTAATTAGTTGCCTACATTTTTGTGAGAAATTACCTTTTATGGGGAGTTTTAAAAATAATTAAATTTGTACTACTTTCATTCTATTAAAAAGAAAAAATTGTTTTGTATTACTGAAATTATAAATGACAGAGGAATGGTTCCATATTTTCCGACCATAATGTAGGCAAAGTCACTTTTTTCATCAAAAAAAGGTATTTCATTATAGATTATCATGTGATTAATTTCATCATTAATTATTTTATATAAATTATTGAAGAATGAAGAAAGTGATTATACCAGATTAAAATAATTATTGATCCTTACATTTGATCACCATTTGATAATAACTGAAATGTCAACTTTTATAAAATTTTAATATAAGGCAGAACAACTTTTTTAATTAAGCACAAAAGTTTAACAATCATATTTATTATCGACTGAATTGTGGGATTGTTAAATTTAATAAGAAAATTCTGTAATATTAATATTTTGTAGTATTTAACTTTTTGGCACATGCAATTTTTCTATATTTATTATAAAAAAAAAAGAAGCTAACTTAATTCTAAACAGTCTAAACAGTATTTGGAGCGTCAATTAGTTATATGACCATGATGAGAACTAATTTGTTGATCACTCGTAATGATCATCCGGTAAGAACCGGTCGCTCAATAGGCCCTTCAAATCTAGGACGAAATGCCCTCACTCAGAATAAAGTCTAGAATTATGACTGAAGGTGTTTTACGTGAAAGTTGCGGATCATCATTTATAATAACATTATTGCTAATAAAAGCTCTTAGTGACTGTTCTAACAATGGTTCCTAGTTTAATAAATACTTGATGCGGTTTTAAGATTTGAATGACATGATAGATGTTAGAACTCGTGAAAGAAGAAGGATTTAAAATTGATATACCTAGCGAAGATCAAATTAAACGAAAATTACTTTTTATTATAATTGCAATTTAAAAAATTTTTCAGAACCATGAAATTAGTGGCGGTGCTAGCACTATTGTGCTGCTTTACAATCAGCGTTTTGGCATCGCCGGTGCCTGAAAAATTGGAACCTAATGTCGCTGCTGAGCCAGCGAAGGAAACCGGAAGGCAAGCTGTACCGGCTGCACCAGCGGCCCCAACTTCTGATGAAGATGATGACGACGACGACGACGACGACGACGTCGACCTTGACATCACAGGGGACGATGATGATGACGAGGAAGAAGAAGATGATGACGAAGATGATGACTATCTAGAAAGGTTCATTGAAGATATTCTCGGAGGTGAGTTTCTTTTTAAGTCTTAACAACTTCTTTAAGCCATTACGCACTTTTCAAACTTGATACTTGAAACTCTTCAAACTTAAATGCCATCGAACACAGTCAATACTCTTACAGTTATTTTAATAGCAGTAAACATAATAAAAATTGCTATTGCTGTTCCTCATCTTGGTTGTCAATTGAAAGTTGCTATGCTATCAATTGCAATTACCAAATATGATTTCTGTACAATGTTCTTTTAAAAATACCTCTATACGGAAGCATGAAACTTCATCAAACTTATCATTAAATCTAAAATATACGCAGACAATATAAGAAACCCTTTCTTACGTGCCACAATCTCTGACCTTTTAAGTACAATGCAAGTTTTTAACAACGCATGCGAAACATAACGGCTCTTCGTAATTCCGCTTCCGTGAGCAGTGCAGAAAGGTTATTATGTCATAATTGCACTCAAATAATAAGTAGGAAACATTGTGGCTCAGAATGACCATGATCAAGTATCATCTAATTTCTTAACTCTCACCACTTGGTAATATCTATCTTCCTTTCGTTTCATGTCAATACACTTTTTTCGTTTCTTTTTCGTAAGTATGTCAATTATGCCTTCAAGCATCTCTCTCCAGAACTCTTAAAATATCCTAAAATTCCAGAATGTTAAGTGCCTGTCTTAAAATGTCCTACATATTTTCGTCGCAGATTATTTTAATTTATTTTAATTCGATCTATTAATGGGATTAGAACTTGTTAGGATCTCAATTCGTATCGTTCCTCATATTATGATTTACAAAGGTTGTGATTTGTGAATTTGTATGCTCTTTTTGGGCAGGCTTTTTATCACTTTTATGAACCTGGGCTATTTTTTGAAATCTTGTTTATAGCGGCACCTGTTTGTAAGAGGAGGGTCGCTTCTTGTAATCGCAAATTCCAAGGCCGAGGCTCACCGTTATACTCATACGATCCATGCGTTAGCGTTTCGTTACTCGGCTCAACAGATCTAACGGTACTCGAAGCTTTGCCCTGCCCGAATTAACATAATCCAGACAGCATAGTGCGTCGTCCTCTACAAGAATTTCTATGCGCTACTTCTTTTTCATTGACACACATACCTTAAAGGTCGTTTCCAGACCAGAATCGGAAGACTGCTTCTTCTCATGCTTCAGACTTGTTTTAGCAAGACCTAGCTCTTCTTTTGATATTCATCAGCCAACGCCTTCAATAGAATAAGTTCAATGATTGCGGAAACTAGTCGTTTCTTCATTCGACCACTTTATGATGATTCGCTTTCGCGATCTGTTAAATCGCTTTGCAACTAGGTAGAAAAAAAATTCAAAGAAAACACTAATAAGAAAATAATATTAGTTTACAACTTATAACTGATTAAAAGAGTTTTCGGATAAATAAATTATTAAATTGGGAAGGTAATTGATGATAATAATAATACTTGTTTTCATTGCGGTTGTTGTAAAGTGGAGCGTGTCCAAAACGAGGTAACTCTCTTCAAACCAGTGGCCGGAAGAAAATCTTTGGTGAAAGAGATAACTGAAAATAAAGTAAAGCTCGTCCTTGCATTATCGATACGAGTTGCAATAATTATTTATAACTTAAGTCACCTATACTGCTTCCGTCAGCTAAACACGATCAGAGTAGGTCAGGTTTAATCGACTTTGAACTTTTTCTTCCTTCGCACCTTTCCTTCGTCTTACTTTCTCTCTTCTTTTTCCTCTTACTTCTTACTCTCTCTGCCTCTCTATCTCTCTCTCTGATGATATATGATTCAGGAAATGGTCCAGAAATTTCTTCGAGTAAAAGACTCTGTATCACTATTTCATCCAACTTTTCATCAATTTCTCACCGAAAAACAAATAATTCAACACTTGATATTAAAATTCATTTGGTACGTTTATATCCTCTTGCAAAAAAGGTATTTTTATTCCTTCTAATTCATAAATATAACAGCTACCGTGTCGAAAATGGTATGTTGTTAAAAATAAGAGCCATTCATTCAACATGGGCAGTCAATCGTGCACTGAGTCCGCTGAATACAATAATTATTCACATGTTTATGAGTCTAACAGAATTTTTTTTCTGCTGAACTAAGCGTGAAAGAGGCAAACACCAAACACTGTGATGAGCTCATGCTAATCAGACTATAATACTTTTTCTTTAAAGAAGTATCTTTTTAAATCGAAGTTATAATGTTATAATAATTGTTTTTTCTCCATGCCGGTTCGAAGCTAAAAAGTTCTGGTCTCTCTATTTCCTGGTTATTTCCAGTACTCAATCATGCCCTTTTTGAAATTCCAGGTGAAGATGACGACGACGATGATGACGACAATGCAGTCGAAGCTCCAGTGGTCGCGGCATCCCCCGTCGTTCAGCAAGCAGCTCCCGCCCCCGCAATTCCAGCTGCAGTCCAAGCTGATTTGCATTCAGCGGCTGCAGAGGAAGCTGCAGATGAAGCTTCGTCTGACACGAGCACTGACACTGACACAAGCACATACGAGGATGACGAAACGGCCGATGTTGTTCCGGAGGGTCAGGCAGCTGCCACAATTCAGGAGGCTTCAATCGAAGGTGCTGATTCCATAGCAAGCCCGGTCCTCAATCAGATTCCAGCAGCAGCGGCGCCTGCAGCATCTTCTGAGGATGATGACGACGATGACGACGATGACGATGACGTTGACCTTGACATCACTGAAGACGATGACGATGACGATGACGAGGAGGAAGATGACGACGACGATGACGATGATGACGACGTCGTCGGGGAAATTGCTGACGCGCGGAAAGCACGTGAGTTCAAGGGCAAGACCAAGAAACACACTAACATGCGTAAGCACGCGCGCAAATCGGCCACGCATTCCTCGAGTAAGTAGGGACATTTCGCAATGCAGGAAGGGCTCAAAACCCTCTCTCGATTTTCCTCTTTAGAGTAGCGAATTCTATCCGTTTCCTTACGCTCAGAATGATTTTCCAATTTTCACGGGAGGAGAAAGGGACACAGTGCAACAATTTTTCCAAGTGATTTGTTGAAAATTAGAAAATGTTGCTTCTTTTTATTTTAATTCATTTGATTATTTATTGTAGAGACATCAGATATCGAAAATTTAGTACTTAGAATTATTGTTGCTATGTCGACATTTTTCCCGTGGAAATTAGCAGACCTGTTGATGACAACCTGAGGGACTAATCTGCGGAAGTCGAGAGTAAGTACTGGAAAAAAAATCTTTGGAAGTACGAATTTAGAAATTGGGAATCTTGATTACAAAGATAGAAAAACCAACTGAATATTTTTATATCTTTTAAAAACAACTGCTAGAACCATTACTTGTACTTGTATATATCTAAATCCCGCTTCCTATAATATTGTTTCCTAGATTTTGTCCCTTTTGTTGTCTATCAATAGTTTGTCTTCTCTCTTTGCCAAGATTTCAAACTTCTGCGATGATTCTGTAAAATAGAACTGACGCTATTCGCAGAAAAAATGCTCAAAAAGAAGATTCATAATGCGTGTGATATTTTCGTTAATAGCTGGGAAAATATTCTTGAACGCAGAACTTTTACCATCGTGTGTGTAAATGCGGCTAGAATTAAAAACGTGAAGAACATTGCCGATCTCGAGGTGGCGGGCCGATGTGCTTGCGGATATGTTCCAGAGGATTAAAAAAAAAATATCCTTTCCCCTCGGGCAAAATAGGCAATGGGAGTGGAGAAAGTCTGAAAATTTGGGCCAGGTTGACCCACCTCTTGATGAAGCCAGCATCAAAGAAGTAAAACTTTTTAGTATTTGAACCAGATTTAAATAAATGAGACAATTTAGACTGAAAGAGTTTCCGAAGACTTTGATTAAGCTTATGATATATTTATTGTAATGAATAAAATGTAAGCTGGATAAATCAAGAGGTGGAGAGTATCAAGGGTCCTTACCTCGTCTCTAAACTTTCTGTTGCTCTTACTTTCAGTAGATGATAAGGAAAGACTCGTGTTGTAGTATTTATTTTATTTATTTGCGGAGAAGTTATTTATTAATTATTTTACCATTTCCAACATGATACACTCGCAATCAATTCGAAACGATGACAAATATGAAAGAAAGGAAGAAACAATTTTTTCCTTTTCATCGGCGAAAAAGGTAGCATTAAAATGTGTAGGTTCGGTGACGTCACGTCACGCCTTTATTTTGATACTATTATATCTTAATATCCGGTGTCCGATATCCTTCGTGTGAAGAATCTTTGTCTCGTCATTATTGCTGTCTTGAATCTCGTGTGGGCCAGTTTTCCGTCGATTTTTTGATAAAGAGAGCGATAAGGATGAGAGTTTAGGTACTTGTGTGCGCGTGTGTGAGAGGATGAGGACAAAGAAAGAGAAAACGAAAAATGAGAAATTAAAAAAGAGAAAACGAATAAAAGGAAGCTACGGTACATATGTGGGCCACCGATCACTCGTTTCAATTATACGTTCATTCGTCGATTTTATTTGTGTCCTACATCGATTTAAGAAACCTGTACAGAGACATTGTCCGATTTGGATTTATAAATATAGATAATTTATTGTTTTTACAAAATTGTGTTCGCCTTTATTTCACTTTCGAAAGTCCGTACCACGTGGTGCTGAAAAATGTCCAGAAACTCGGAGTTACAATCATCTTTCTTGCTAAGTCATATGCCAATCTAAAATCTTTCCTTTATTCAATTGAAATTTGTCGTTCAATCAAATAAAATGAAAATATTATTTAATCAAGTCAGTATTCGCTCTCTGCGTGACGTGCCGACCTACCTAGCGTTTTAATGCTCAATTTGCTTTGTGAAAACTTTTAGTATTATAAAAATCTGTTTCAAACTTGACTCTACCAAGAAAAATAAAATCAAAGATTTTATTTCAATTGGAGAGAAATTCAAATCAAGTTGAATTTTGCAGTAAAGCAGCAAGAATTAAGAATTTTTGCTGGTATTTGTTTCACGAGCCTATGTAGTATTGTGCGTGTAAAGTGTTTTCTCGGGCTTTGAAGTAGTGTCGCCTTGAACTTGAATCTTGACTTTTAATTCTTATCTTCGACTTCCACTATGACTTTTCTGTAGTAACCATTTGAATGGTAGACGGGAGACAGTTGACTGTAACAAAGAGTAGCTGGACAGTACCACTGAAACTAAGGACTTTTCCTCCTTTCCTTTTCTTCCAAATCACAAGTTCTTTCATAATTTGAGAAAATGAACTTTTTAAATAAATTAAACAGTTTTTATCATAGATGCAATTGAAAGGACTTTTGATTTCGATTTTTCAATAGAAATCTGCTTCGTAGTATTACACTGAAAAAAATACATTGAGAAAATATAGTAGTCTCTTAATACATTTTTTCCAGTGTAACTTTGTACAAATGTAAAAATAACTGTATCTTATCGCAAATGTTTTATTTATTTTTGATATCTCATATCAGTAGGCTTTATTTCACTATTATTAATTTCAGTTGAATCATAGATGTGAATCATGAACTTGTAATTAAAAATAGATCGATATTGAATGGTAAGTGAATTTCATGCTAGCAGAGAAAAAAAAACATGACAAACAAAATTGAAGCCCTATTTTTGCTGTTTGATCTGTAGAACATAGAGAGAAATTTATCTTGTTCGCAGAAACTTAAAAAGAAAGTCGTTCTATTTTTTAAAATTATTTAATACTTATTTAATAAGTTGTTTATATTTTAGTAAAAATAGAAATTGCAACATATGGCTCTACATAGTAATTTTAGTAGTTGCTTTGCATAAATTCTTGGTACGCACTGCATGTCTGGCACCATTTTTTTTTACTTTTCAAGTGCAACTACGCGGCATGCATTCTTACAACATTCTTAAAAGCAAAATATTTACATATGTAGTTAGAAATTTTTACTAACCCTGCATTAAAATAAGTTCTTTTCAGATCATTATTTTTTTTACAAAACTAATAACTATTAGTACCAAAATCTACAGAATATATAATATATAATAAATTAATACAGCAGAAGAGACGTCGAAGAAGTATAAAAGGTGATAAATTTTGCAACAACTTCGTTGATACTTTAAAAACGTTTGAACTGCCTAATAATTATTGCAAAAAAGTAATTACTGGATTAAATGGCGGGAACTTTCGTCGAAATGAATGGGTGGTAAAGGGGGCCACCGTCAATTTTTAATAGCTTTCACCCGGTTTGTTTGAAGTTCTTTTCGTGATCTTAAGAAGAATGAGGTTAGTGACCCGGAGAGTAAAAAACCGATCAGGGATATTTCTTACTTCGCGACCCTGACCTACTAAAAACAAGTAGGTCATGGACAAACTTTTGCGCTCGTGAGAACTTCCTGATCATCGAAATTAGACAGCTTCTTTTGAAAAAGGGTTTCGGTTCTTTTGAAAAGTAAAATAAATATGTACATCAGTTATTTTAACTGAATATTATTTGCTAAAAGTAACGATTTATTTCTTAATAAAAATATTATATTTGAGAAAGAATATTTTTGAAATACAATTTTTTAGTCGTTTACTCTGTTTTGAAAAAATAATTTGATTTTAATGGCAAACCTCAGTCTGACAATCATTGGTAGTGCCAGAAAATCAGTGCTACTAGACATTATCAAATTGAAACTCTTTAGTATCTTTATATTACAAAATGTTAAAAATTACCTGAATTAAATAAAATCTGAAGACCTTTCTAAATTTATATTTTATTTTAGTAAGAAATTGTTACAACTACTTTCTGTTTACGCGATTCTTTATAGCTTTGGGCACAAATAGTGTTTTCTATAATTACGTATATAATATAATCATTTTGATAAAGTGTAATTAAACTGTTTTGAACAAAAGTAGAGTAAGTGTAGAAAGTAACGATTTTTGCATAATAATTTTGCTACGCTTTTCTCAATTTATAAATAATAGTCTACAAAGGAATAATTTTGATGAGACTTGTACCAGATTTTCATTTGAAGTTCTTTACATTTCAAGGCAGTTAATTAAATATTGTATTAAGTTCGAAAGATTTTTTTTGAAATAAAAGTTCAAAGTTCTTACAAACTAATTAGATTCTTTACGATGTCTAATTTCGAGGATCGTCTTTTTTTACAAGAGACAGGAGTTCTCACGTCCCATTAATCTAAAACAATGTTTCTTGGAAAGGGAACCATGAACGATCAAATCCGG
>JAUESH010000024.1:19426725-19440126 GCA_032275165.1 Synergus magnus
GGTTAGTGATTATACTGACAAAGAGATTGAAAGAGATAGACATGCATAGATGAGAGATAGGCTGGGATAGAAATAAGTAGTGTTGCCGTCGAGCGAGAAATACCGAGAAACGAGACGAGACGAGTCATGCCTGCTGTCTCAGTATTACTCGTCTCATTCTGACTTGTCTCATTTTGACTCGTCTCATTTTAACTCATAACAAATTTAACAAAAAATATTTAAATTATTTCTTATAATATTTTGTAGAAAAATAAACATAAAAAACTGGGGTACTTCATGCCGATAGACCGTGATGTTTTTTATTTTCACAATGCTTTCTGTCCTAAAGATAATTTTTTACTTCGACCATTCAGTAGCAACTGTTAAAATTATTCAAGAAAATAAAAGTTGACAATTTAAATTGGGTGAAAATCAGGAATTTTTGTGTATGTTAGCCACGTTTAAAGGGATAATGGTAAAAAATCAATATTTTACTGCAATCTAATAACAGAATTTCAGTCCAAACAAAGTTTACACTGCCTTTTAAACGATTAATTTCACTAAAAATTACACCAGTAAACACGAATTTTGGGTCCGAGTTTTAAATATCAAATTTTGATTTCTTTTACGTATCAAGCGATATGTAAAAATTTGAAAAATAAAAAAATCAAATTGAATTTACTACAGAGAGTTATGAAATGAAATTATATACAGTTGTGAGCTTGTGAATGATATGAGAAAAAGTGAAATAAGATAAGGCGACAATGTGATCCATTCTTGATTAGAACACAAAATAAACGCGTAAATTATCGAAACATATCACTATGCGTGACCTACATAATGGTTTACAACCTTAAACTCAAATACCACTTCGTGAAAAAATTTTCATAGTAGCACAAATTACTACGTAATCATTCCTTGTTCGAATAAAACTTTATGCAAACTCAATAAATCTAAACATTACAGACTTACGAAAACTCTTTTTCGTAGACTAAACATTTGAAATTTCAATATTTAACTTTAAGCGTACTCTAAACTTTATAAAGAATGTCTGCCAAACGAAAAATATACTAGATGGTACGACGCTATGACATGGGCGTTGGACAGACAACCAAAATCTTCACTTAAGCTCAACCGATTACACAGCCACACAAAAAAAAAGTCTGGTACACTGAGAAAAGATTGGGTTAGCGGCGCGCCCAACAGGCATAGCTGTACCACCAAATGCACGAGTCGCAACGCAACCACAAATTGGAATAGCTTCCTTTCCAGTATGGGCGAGCGTAGCCATCAAAATACCAAATCGAAAGTTTGGGCGAGCCGCGCGCCCAAATTGGAGTGTGCTGCAGCATCAACGTGTCGGTAAAGTAGTCTTTGGGGCACCTGGTCGCCCAAAACTGATAATACCGTAACCTCAAAACCATAGTGGCGCTCCGCTATGCAGTGTAGTGAAACTGCTATCCCAATCTTTTCTCAGTGTACCTTTTGCGAGACTCATATATTTTTATGTATTTTTCGACGCTGAATCCGAATCTGTGGTCAAAATAGCACCTTTTTCGATTGGTTTTCGAAACAACATCAAAAAACCGTATTTTTTTACTATATGATGGAAAAACATGGTTTTATTATGGATTTCAAGCTGCTGAATTCATATATAGTATCAGTTCAGTGATATAACTAGAAAATTTGGAACATAACCTTAAAACAAAATTGTCTGAGCGCACAGTGTGACCAAATCGCGAAAAGCTGGCTAAAAGTATAAAATCTTCATAAAATCAGCCAAATTGTGTTACTCGGGGGTTTTTTTGAGATCGCTGATTACGAATCCGATGTCAAAAATTCAAAAAACAAAATAGTGGATCCAATATGGCGGATGAATATGCTTAAAAAATTTTTGATTCTTTTCAAAATTGGTATACGGGGGTTTTCGAGGTCGCTGATTACGAATCCGTTCCAAATTTTCTAGTTATATCACTGAACTGATACTATATATGAATTCAGCAGCTTGAAATCCACAATAAAACCATTTTTCACCATCATTTACTCAAAAATACGGTTTTTTGAGGTTATGTCGTAAACCAATTGTGAAAGGTGCTATTTTGACCTCAGATATGGGTCTGGTAAAAAGTACCAGACATTTTTTTTTCTGAAAAAAAAATTGCATTTTTTTTTCAGCAGCTTGAATCCCGTAAAAAAAACATGTTTTTCCATTATATACTCAAAAAATACGGTTTTTTGAGGTTATTTAGAAAACCAATCGAAAAAGATGCTATTTTGACCTCAGATTCTGATTCAGCGTCGAAAAATACATAAAGATATATGGGTCTCGGAGAAAGTACCAGACTTTTTTTTTGGTGTAGCTGTGTTATTAAACAAACTCCAATAATAAATTCCTCAAAGGCAGCGGGAGAGTCATGATGAGGTACACAGCGGGAGGGGACTAAGACTGGTAGAACTGATAGAGGAGAGTGGATTTTATCTTTTAAATGGAAGATCACGGAGTGACAATCCAGCCAACTTTACATTCGTCAATATAGTATAGGGGTTAAAAGCATCATCGACTTGGTTTGGTGTAATGCAACGGCGTTGGGTATGCTTGAAGACTTGAAGGTAGATCATTCCACACACGTCTCGGATCATTTCCCGGTCTTGGTCTCCTCTTACGGCTCCTCCACCTCAGCTGGTCACTATAATGCGACAAAGGCAAATAATGACATTATTTCGTCCCGGCTGAGATGGATAGATGACAAAAGGGAGACTTTCTCAAACGAAATGTACTTTTCTCCCAGACTAAAGGCTAATTTCAAGATCTTAGATATAGATTGTCTTAATTCAAACCTTAACGAGGCTATTATCGAGAGCGCCAAAAAAGCAGAAATGTACTTAGTGAGGAAAATCGTTTATGGTCAATTTAGGCATGATAAACCTTGGTTCGATTCTGAATGCCATCAAAGCAAAACATACCTTTCTAATGCGCTGAAAATAGCCAGTAGGGCTAATTTCTCGGATGAGGCTAAGTTGGCTTATATTCAAGCAAAAAAATCGCATCAACCACTGATAGCTAAGAAAAAAGCGAGTTTCGACTCCAATATTCTCGCGAGCCTTGAGAGTTAACGATAGCAAAACATTCTGGGACACAGTCAATAGATTCAGAGGTCTTAAAATAAAATCTACAACCCTCTCTACAAGGGCTTGGGAGGACTTCTTCCGTTTGACACTTCCTTGTAGACGTCTGTCAACGTCGGTACTTACAGATGTTCGACATCCATTTTTGGATAGCAGTATTACAGTAAATGAAATTTCCTATTCAATCAACAAAAGCAAATTAAACAAGGCTCCGGGCCAGATCAAATCTCAAATATCTTTTACAAAAACTTACCGCCAAATTGGCGTTTATATCTTGAGGCATTCTTCAATAAAATATTTGAGAAAGAATATATACCGCTCGATTGGACAAAATCCTTAACTCTTATGCTTCATAAAAAACAAGACTCAGCTGATCCCAATAATTACAGACCTATTGCTTCTCTAAACTCACTTCCTAAAATTTTTACGCAAATCATTCTAGCCAGATTGGAGAAATGGGAATCGCTGTTTCACATTATCCCTGAATACCAATCAGGCTTTCGTCGAGGTAGGGGCTGTATGGACAATATCTTCACTTTGACCTCTGTTTCGCAAATTTTCTTACAAAAAAATGATAGACATTTCTATGCCATTGTGGTGGATTTCTCAAGAGCTTTTCCATCAATTAATCACTGTCACATCTGGGCTAAACTTTTTGATATTGGGGTCAGCTCAAAAATAATTAGAATCTTAAAAAGTCTGTATGAGAGAGCGTCAACCTGCGTTAAAGTGGGGGACGAGATCTCGGGGGAGTTGCCGGTCACGGAGGGTGTCCTTCAAGGAGAGATTTTGAGCCCTATCATGTTTAATCTGTTAACATCGGATATCGAGATTTTCTTTAGACAAAAAGGTCTTATGGGCCTCAGAATTTTGGGTGACACGGACATTCTAATGTTAATTTATGCCGACGATCTAATCATCTTCGCAGAATCGAAAATAGACGCAATAAGAAAACTTAATGCCCTGCGGGAGTATTGTACCATAAATAAACTTACTGTCAATAATAAAAAAACTAAATACACTATATTTAAAAAGGGTCGAATCGGTGCGAAGCTCCTGGGTCTGAAATACGACGGTGTCCCTTTGGAGTTCGTTCCATATTTTGAGTATTTAGGTACGATTTTCTCCAGAACAGGAGCCTTCAACTTGGCTGCACATGCAGCAGTGAGCAAAGCCAACTCAGCCTCAGCTTCGGCTTTTAATATCCTAACTAAGTCTAAGTGTTCCTCATGGCCCTCCATTTTAAAAATTCATAACTCTATCATAAAGAGTTCATTACTGTATGCGGCCCACATAATCGGTTTGAATTATCTAGATGTCTACGAAAAAGCACAAGTACGTTTTTTCAAAAATCTTTTGCGCCTACCTAGAAGTACGCCTGACTTTGTGGTGAGATTGGAACTGGGTCTACCCTGTGTATCATACCAAATCCTAAAAATGGCGCTGAATTGGGCAACAAAGACTTTTGTTATGGAAGAATCGCGCTATCCCAAATTATGTGTGTTAAAAATATCCCAATCTGCTAGCAGTAAGAACTTTAAATTTAATTGGCTAGGTCAACTTATCAGACGTTTGGAAGGAGCGGGTATTAATAGTCACAATTTACTGGATCTCAACGGTCCCAATCTGTTAAATCAAATTGATAATATCGCCGAAAGCTATCGTGACTTTTTTCACTCACAGGATCTGACAAGACTGGGGAATAGTAATTTTAGTTTTATATATAGCAAAATTTTAGATAATGATGCGCTACCCCAGCAATATCTGCTACTGAAAGCTCCTTTCATTTTCAAACGTATATTTGCCCAAATTCGAACCTCCTCCAGGTTTAGCATTAAGTTGACCACTAAAGCCGGAATAACAGTAATCGTTCCGCAAAAGATCTGCCAGATATGTAATCTAGGAGAAAAGAAAGATCTTTTACACATTGTCATTAAATGCCCTATCTACTCGCCTGTCAGAAATCATTACTTGCGTAACTTTGATACGCTCAATGAGAACAATCTTCATTTATTAATATCAAATACAAACCCTGGTATGCTTCGCTCAACCTAAAACTTTATATGCACATGTTTAAAAATCAGAGCTTTTTCATTATTCGAATAGCACACTGCCTAAACGCAACCGTTATAGATTACAACCCAGTGTACACACGTTATTTTATTTAATTTATATTATCATTTATTTTAGTTTTAAGGAAATTTTGTAATAGTGGCCTTCCCTTGCCACAGAATCTTGTATTCTCAGAGGCAATAAAGATACAATACAATACAATACACTTTTGGTCAGTTATAGTGGAATTATATAGTTTTTAAAATTTGATTCTTTATCTTTATTATGCAGGATATATTAACAGTAATATAGACTACAAATTCTAGTTGGCTAGATTCATCCAAATTTAGAAATGGATCAAGTATAAAATAAATTTTGCGCTGTTCGCTGTTTAAAACTTGAATATGCTTGCGATAGCTGAATTATTTTTTCATCTCACTCAAATTTTCAGGATAAACTACTTGTAGTATACAAAAAATTTTAGGCCCCGTGGATTTTTGAAATTCAAAAAATTTTTTTTTTTGGCCCACCCTAATCCATTTTCTCTCTCATTCCTTAATATTAGTTTGAGTTACAGCTGGCCGTCTTTTATTTAGATTTTAATATTGATCTGGGAAGAGAATCATTGATGTAGTGCAAGTCATCACGTTACAGTAAGATTGGATTTTTCTTGGATAATTTCTTTAATTCAATAATTTTCTTTGTATTTAGAAATTAACTTATATGCAGTTTTCTTCCACATAGAAGATTTTTGAGAAGAAACGCTGCAAGGCTTAGGATTTTACAGTGTGCAAGCAATTGCGTCAGTTCATTTTGATTTTAAAACTATCTGAAAAAATTTCAGTGTCTCGAGATCATCCAGAGTATCATACACAATTGCTTCGCGCTCTGTGTGAATACCACATGTCTGCATTCAATCTAGTTAGGTATAATGTTATTGATAAATCTAATAAAGATTCATGCTTTAAATGTCAAAAATCATATTGAAAGACTGCTTGTAAGTGATTTTCTAAATAAAAAGAAAATTTTTGAATAAAAAGATTATTTTTTTTATTATAAGTATAAATTGCGCACTCTTTTCATTTAATATGGTGCTTCTGCATTCTATAAATTAAAAAAAAAATTCGAAAAATGCGAAGAAAATCCAATCATACTTACAAAAAAATTTGTTTTCTTTAATTTTAAAATTACATTTTTTTTTGAAAGTGAGAGGGCAAGATAGTTTGGGTTGAAATGAATCGAGGCTAGGCGTGATGACCTAGGACAATAGAAAAAACATTTTTATTATTGAAGAAAATGTATTTATTTATTTATAAAGGTGCTTTTACACCCTCCTGGATATCGAAAACAAAAAATCGAAAAATATTTTTAATCTGCGACCCCCTCGTTTTGGCCCGTACCTCAATTTTTATATTTTAATGTAAATTAACATAATGGCGGCGTTTTTTGCAACAGTAAGAAAAAAGTAGGTTTTTTCGCGCTATAAATAAGGCAAAATTATAGGTGAGAATCAAAATTTTAACAGGCTGCACTCGAGTTGCGGACTATGGCCAGAAAACCCGTAATTTGGGAACCGCGGTCACTTTAGGTCGGGGTAGTTGCGTTCTGAGCTCTCTTTCCCCACCCGTGCGACGAACTCATGGCAGAAGAGTGGGGGGGTACGTAGAGTTGCGAAGGTACGGTAACGAGAACGGTAACGAGAACGAGGTTATAACCGAGTATATTACCGACCATTATGACCGAAAGTTACCACTTTTTTTGAATCCTAAATTCTGAAAAAAAAAAAAAAAATTCGACAAAGAATTGAAAATAGCTTTAATACTTATTATAGTATTTATAGAATGTCAATAATAATAATAATAATAATAATTAATATGTATTTTTTTTTGAGAGGAGGTGAGAATGCATTTACGCACAGAGTGTGGGACTTGGCCTAAATTCGGCAATACTCACTAAACTCACCTCCTCTTTCTCCTTGACAGACTTCCCCCTGGAACCGCTTTCGCATTACTTCAGGGGGTGTCGTTTTTGGCCTGCTAGGGCTCCTGCTGGTTTCGTTCTTCTGCGCTTCGTGTCCCAACCAAGATGTTACACATCGTCCTCTGCAGCACGAACATATCGTGCAACGGGCTCGTCGGCCTTCGACATCTTGGGTGGATACAGTTGAGGACTGTACAGTGGTACAGTCTAGGGCTGTTGTACTGTCGTGTCCATTTCGGTTTTCTTTTGCCGCAGGATTGTTTCGACGTAGGTGGCTATTGCGTCCCACATCTCCTCGCTCCGCAGCATCACTGATATCACATTCTCCGGTGTGAGGCATCCTGCTTCCCTTTCGAGCCTATTTCTCTGCTCTGACCAGCGTCGACAGTCAAAGAAAGTGTGCTCTGCGTCGTCTTGGTTTCGATCCTCTCGGAGCCCATCTGCATCGTAATGACCCGGGGAATCTGCTTTCCAGTGACTAACACCAGCTCGGTCTTTTGTATCGCCAGTTCCAGGCCGTGTTTCCTCATCCACCCGTTCACGAGGTACATGACTTGGTCCAGTTTGCCCTGAATTTTGTCCAAACTTCGTGCTGCAATCACCGTGATGATGTCATCCGCGTAGCCTGACAGATACGTGCCCACTGGCATCTCCAATAGCAGGATATCATCGTAAGAGATATTCCAGAGATCTGGTCACCCCGGCCGTGATCTCCCTCGTTCTGGTACCATCTGCTGTTGCGTACGTTGGCACTCGGTCTTTCAAATAACTTCTAACCATTCGCAAGAGATATTTTGGAGTTTTGAACCTTTTCAGGGCTTCGATCATATCGGTCCACCTGGCCGAGTTGAAAGGGTTTTTGACGTCCAACGTCGCCAGGTGGACGATCTTTCTCGAATGGTGGTTCCCGCTTTGTACTGACCTGATAGTTTTCACTATATCTTGTACTGCATCTATCATTGAGCGTCCCTTCCGGAAACCGTACTGCCTCTTAGAAAGTTCTCCAGCCTCATGGATAGCCGCCGGAAGTCGGGGCTTTAACAGCCTTTCGAGGAGTTTACCTGCTGTGTTCAGCATGCACAGGGGGCGATATGCTCCCGGTGTTCTGAGGTCACCTTTGCCCTTGCTTATCAGCACCAGCTTCTGCGTTTTCCACTGTTGAGGGAACACTCCATCCTTCAAGCAAGCGTTGTAAGCGTTAAGCATTACTTGAGGGAAATCCTCCACCGCAATCATCTCCGCATCATCTTGCCTCCTCGGGTGGGTGGGGAAGAGCTTATCGACGATATTGTCAATCACTGCGGGTTCCATTCCTTCACTCGCCGACATGCCTGCGAGCTTTAGGGTTAGAATTTTGTATCCCAGGCCCCAGGGGTCATTATTCACGTCTCGAGCCAGGTCTGCCCACTTCTGAGACTTGCTTTTCTTAATAAGTCTGTAGCTCTTTCTTGTCCAGCTTGAATTGGACATCCATTTGGGTTGGCTCCGTATTGGCCCTATTCCGCCTCGCTCATGTTGCTTTTCGCCTGCTATGTAGGCATTTTCTGCGGAGTTCGGCTATTTGCTCTGACCACCAATATGTAGAGCGCCTTCCTCTTCGCGGTTTTTTCCTGGGCATCAATTTATTGCACGCATGGTGCACCAATCTCATGGTAGCCTATAAAAAAAAAAAATAATAATAATTTTTTTTTTTTTCGAGAGGAGGTGAGAATGTATTTACGCACAGAGTGTGGGACTCAGCCTAAAAATAGTCGGCAATACCCACTAAACTCACCACCTCTTTCTCCTTGGCAGAATTCCCCCCCGGACTTGCTTTCGCATTACTTCAGGGAGTGCCGTTTTCTTGCCGTCTATGTCTCCAGCATGTCTTCGTCATCTGGACTAGATATCCTCCCTCTAACTGGTGGCATGATGTTCATCAGCGGAACGATGTAGCACGAGGTGTTCTTCGCTCTTTTTCTTACGTGACACTGTCTCCACGTAACTTGCAACTTTCTCCCAGTTTCCCTCGCTGTTAAGCATTTTGGCGATGATATTTTCTGGGCTTATCCGTCCAATGTTTTCTTCCAGCGCCGTCCTCTCCTCTGTCCATCTGTCACAGTTGAAGAACGTGTGACATGCGTCATCCCCAGTCAGGCCGCAATATCTGCAGTGTGGACTTCTTGCTTTGCCGATTTTGTGCAGATATGCTTGGAAATACCCGTGGTCTGATAGGAATTGCGTTAGGAAGTAATCCACCTCTCCGTGTCTTCGTTCGATCCAAGCTGTGAGATCGTTTATGAGCCTGAACGTCCACCTACCTCTGGGGTCATTTTGCCATCTGGTTTTCCACAACTCCATAGTGTCTGCTCGACACTCCTCTTTTGCGGTGACTTTTCCAACCTCAGATTTCTTCAGGAAAATTTCCTTCTTCTCCCGCGCTAGCAGATCGATTGGGATTATCCCAGCAATCACTAGTACCGCGGGTTCGGAAACTGTGTGGTAGGAGCAAGCAACTCTCAGCGCTCCTCTTCGCTGCACCCCGGCCATGCGTCTTCTGTACTTATCGGTCTTGAGTGCGTCCGCCCATATTTCCGCGCCGTAAAGTAGGATGGACGTAGTGATCGACATTATTAACCGGCGTTTGCTCGGTTTGTGTCCGCCAACATTTGCCATTAGCCTGCTAAGGCTCGCCGTTGTTATGGCCGCCTTGTCAGCTGCTTTCTGGATTTGATCCCAGAACGTGAGCTTAGTGCCTATGAGGATACCGAGGTATTTCACCGCCTTTTGTGTTTGTATAGTCTCGTTTCCTACTTTTAGCCGGATACAAGTGTCGATTTGCTTCGTCGTAAGAAGCACAATCTCAGTCTTCTGCAAAGCCAGACTCAGGCCGTGCCCCTCGATCCAACATCTTACCCGTCGCATAACCCGATCGAGCTTTATTTGAGCCATCTCGACGTTCCTTGCCACGATACCATCGTATGAGGTGTTCCATAGGTCTGGCCCCAAGATCGATCCTTGCGCAGCTCCTGACGTTATGTCTCTTGTTTGAGGACCATTGCTGGTATCGTACAGCAACACTCTATCTCATAGGTAATCTCTCACCATTCGGAGGAGATATTTCGGTACGTGGAATGTATGCTGTAGTGCGTACATCATGTCCTTCCACCTGGCTGTATTAAAGGCGTTTTTGACATCCAGGGTAACCAGGAGCACTATTTGGCGTGAGTGATGGTTCCCTCGCTTTGCCGACTGTCCTACTTCCACGATGTGCTGAATTACTGCTACCGTTCCGCGTCCTTTTCTGAACCCATATTGCTTGTCCGATAGATCTCCGGCTGCTTGGACAGCTGATAGCAGGCGTGGTTTCAGAAGTCTTTCCAGTAGCTTTCCGGCAGTGTCCAGCATGCACAATGGCCTGTAGGATGCAGGGGAGCCTGGGTCTCCTTTGTCTTTGCTTATCAGCACCAGCCTCTGTTTTTTCCACCTCTTGGGGAAGCTTCCGGTTTTTAGGCACCTGTTGTACATTCCCAGCAGCAACTGAATTGTATTAATTAAAATTTCAAGTCAATCGGTTTAGCCGTTTTTGAGAAAACACCTACGCCAGGTGCAAAGATGTCGTTTTGAGAGAAACGCATTTAAAAAAAAGAAGTATATAGCAGCGATAAAGGTTGCTCTCGTAGACAAATTAAATTGATCAACTTTAGCAGAAGTTATGATCGATTGAATAACGGGGCGGGCATTAAAACGTCAAAAAATTAAGCCCCTGTAAGTTCACAACCAGTTGTACTAGACCTGTCTCCTTTGGGTGATTAAAAGAGGTCCACTAGGACTACAATTCAGTGGAGTTTCAAAAAGATTGAAGACAAAAAATCTGCTCGCTTCGCTCGTGCATTCTCATCACACGTTGCACTCCGTATTGCGCGCCTGCACCCTTCGGGATGCTTGCGCACTGAGCGCGCTTGTGCCCTTCGGGACTATATACTTTATACTATATACTATATCCTTTTGTTTTAATTATTTTAGTTTTAAATTAAGAGGAGAACTAATTTATTTAAGGTTCTATTGACCTTAAGGAACACATTCTCATCAGGACACTCGCGCTTCACGCTTGATATTTGATACTAACCTCGCGCTCGGCTCTGTTCACCATATAGCAGGTACGAATAAATAATTAAAAATACAGAGTTTACGAGTTGTAAATAAAAATAAGTAGTTAACAAGTTTGAGCGCGCCTACGACGCGCGATTTGTTCGTAGTGCTTCGTGCTCTGGAGTATTTGGTCGTTGAAGTTCGAGGCTCCATTATATTTTTGTAAAATTTTCTCATATCTCATGTTTTTTGGCAGCAAAATTTATTTTTTTATTTTTTATCAATATTTTTCACAATTAAAACGAAAACTACTTACCCTATTAAAAAATGGCCAAGGAAGAATTTGTAGATCTTGTTGAGACCAATAATTTTGTTTCTTATCATTTTCTCTGTATCTCGTGTTATTTGGCTCAAAATTTGAATTTTCGATTTTTCAAAAAAATTCAAAACTAGCTGTGAAGTTGTAACAACTTTTGTACTCATTCAATGAGCATTTTGCTTCCTGGAAGCAAATATGATTTGCTTCCTCATAGAGGAAGCATTAATTAATTAATCAAATATATTAATATTAGGTCATCTGATTTGTGTCAATACAAAAAATGTTTATTTTCTTTACATCAGCTTTGAAATGTGATAATTTCTAAAGTTAAAGTTGAAAAATAAATTTTTGAAAATTACAATTAAGCAAAACTTTCTTATTTTTCAATGAAATGCATTAATCTTATAGGTAAATCGATTCGTCTCGACCCAAGGAATCTTTTTTCTTGTTACATCTGCCTTAAATTTTGATTATTTGAGAAGTTATAGTCGAAAAATCAAATTTACTATAATTATAAAAGTACATAAAACTTGTAAAATTAAATGTTTTGTTAAACCCTTGTAAGAAATTCAACTTGGTATGTAGTGGAATAACTATGCAAAATTTCATCAATTTATCTGTACACGTTCTCCAGATATTGCAGGATCGTGTCACACCCACACACACACACACACACATGGAGCATAGTTCGAGTTGTTTTTTGAAACTGCTTAAAACCCGTTGAAGTTGAAATTTGTTAATCATGTTTACTGCTTTGCTTATAGGTTTTTCAACTCTTGCGCACTTCGTGGATTATCTGCGTAACATCTGTATTTAATGTATTCCCAAAAATAGTAATCAACAGGATTTAAATCGGATGAATAGGGAGGCCACTCCATGCCTCCATTTGTAAATTTTGGGTAACCTAGCCCAATAACACGAGTGCCGTAAACTTCCTACAGAACGACAAAAACGTCAGAAGTCTTGTGAGGAGTAGCTCCGTCTTGCATAAAATAAATATTGTTTCTGATCTTTTTATGATCGAATCAAAGAGAAAAATTCAGTCTTCAAATTTGTATATATGTCAGCAGTTGTTTTAGGACTTTCAATAAAGGTCAGAAAGGTCAGGTCTGTCAGTTGCTCGACAGACTTCGTTCTTTGCTTTTTTCTGTTCGCAGATTGTGAGTTGAAATTTTGTAGGGATAATAATTTAAAATGACCTTCAGAACCTTCCACAAAGATGATTTAGGTATGTTAAGAACTTTAGATGCCCACCGTGCAGAATCTTTTGCGTTGTTGTCTACTAAATGATGTTGGATAACCCCCAAGTTCTCTTGGATTGTAAGCGTTTGTGGACGACCTGGATTTTCATTTCGCCTTTCCAGAAGAGTGTCATGTGACATAAAATTGTTAAGTATGCTGAAAAATAATCTAATTTTCACGATAGGTGTCAAATATGTGAAAATATATTGACTCTACTTTGAGGTCAGAGCACTCAATATTTCATACTTATTTTCTTAGAATTCGATTAGACATCAAAATACGAGGATGGGGTGAAAAGTTTCCGGCCTGATAAGGAAAAACAACTTTTTTCCATTTTTTCTTCGCTTCATTTTTCAACATAATCTCCCTTAAGACTAATACATTTCTCATAACGGTGCTCTAATGCAGTGATGCCATTTTTATAGAACGATTCTTTAAGTCCCTCAAAATACTCATTTACAGCATCGATGACTCCTTCGTTGCTCTGAAATTTTTTTACCTCCGAGCCATTTTTTAAGGTTAGGAAACAGATGATAGTCGCCGGGGGCCAAATCTGGTGAATATGGTGGATGGGGGAACAATTCCAACTTCAATTCGTTGATTTTAGCCATCGCAACGACCGACCTATGGGG